>KN887453.1:15963-31622 GCA_000934455.1 Apostichopus parvimensis | reverse complement strand
TAAGTCAATAGTTTTTTTCCATCTTGGAGATGGCACGGAAGTAGTAATATTCCTTGGTACACTAGACTTATGACAAGTCTAAATCTAAGATCCTGGAGCTAATTTAATGCCTTTGTAATGTTATTTTGTCTTTGGTAATCTGTTACAATGTTTATGTCATGTTTTCAAATACAAATTCTAAATCTTGAAGATTTTATTTTACTGACATTTCGGTGTCTGTAATATTTTTGTAAATATAAAACATACACACACACAAAATCAACAACAAAGGTTTCAAAGGGTATAGTGACATTATGACATCACACTTTCACAAAACAAGCGAAATTATTCGAATTTTAAATCATGATTTCTCCCATACAAAGCAAAATTGTCAAATTTTTGTATGAGCTATTCATCGATATTCAGGCATCTCTGTAAAATCCAAAACTGTTCCTGGGTTAACGTTTCTTTTTAAAGAAATATTTACTGTATGTTGTAATATGTTGAGGTTTAATTTGTGTAAATATTATTTACAGGCTTAACAAAGATCAATACAACACAAAATAGAACTTTCTACTTTATGCATGAAAGATGACGCTATCTAACAAACATATAAACAAAATCCGGCTCTCTGAACAAACGGTCATATAAAAGTGATGGCGCTCTGACATTAATGGAGACAGAGCCGTATATACGGCTCTGAATGGAGACAGCCGTAAATTTATCGGAGTGGACTCCCAGTATCTAGACGGTAATTATATATAAAAGCACACATCCGTTTTATAGGATTTCTAAATCAGAAAAATGCTACAAAAATAAATGACTCCGAAACAAAATTGAGTCCTTACAGGACTAAACAAAGAAGACGAGCCACAGATATAACGTCACTGAATCAGAAATGAATGAACTGTAAATGTAACGACAGTTGTCATTGAAGAATAAATCGACTTCACGGACAACCGACATGCAATATGGATACATTGGGAAAGGGGGAGGGGGGGGGGGGAGATTGAGAGCAGCATCGTCAAACTCTAAGAGTGCACCAAAAGTTGCAACATTTGTCACTTTTCAATATCAAATTTAGTACATGTGTAGAGTTATAGTGCATACTCGGGGTGTTTTGAATAGTATAGTATAGGAATGTAATGCCAAATATTATATGTACGTACTCATGCTTATAGAGCCTTGTGCTCATACACGTATTCATACTAAGGAAATTCTAACTCTACTCGTTCTAATACTGTTGTACTCGTAACACAAGGCAGGTATAGGCCTATCATACCAAGCACGATATCGTTTTGACTTAGCCTGAGACTACTGATCAGAGTTAATTACGTCTCATATAATGTAAGTAGGGGCGCAAGAGGGTAAGGGGGGGGGGTGGGTGGCGCAGTGCAGTGCACGTATGTACAAATACAATCTGAACAGCTGTTGCTTTGTTACGTCCTTATTCGTTTTAACGTACTTTGTCCAAGCAAATTTGCTGGTCCCATATGATCATCACATACAACGTAAATGATAATATTAATTTATATTAACCACTAGTTTTCACACAGAAATTTGTACCAATTAGAACGTCATGTACCGACAAAGCTATGTTTACACAAACATTCAGTGATCCGAGGTGTGATTGTTGAATCAATTATTGAGCCATTTCATTGGGCAGTTCTTGACCCGTCAACCTTCCCAGCTTTCATGCATCTTCTTTGTAACAAGGACAACTAGGTTTCAACGAAATATTCCATCCCTGACATTCCGCATTGTATACACTACTGTAAGAGAGACTATTTTATGATCTTGTCGATATAATATTACTAAATGGCATCTGCAATAGGGTTACATAATTATATGTATAGACAACCACACAAGACAGAATTGACCAATTTGGCGCACGATACCTAAGAGACAGTTTGCCGCTATGCTTCTCGTGTAAAACAGATGAAGGCAACACGTGCTCACGATCGCTAGCATTCGGTTAACATGTGATACAGAAATTACGCCGAAGTAATGTTTGTGACGTAATTTAACCAACGGAGCGCGCTGCGGATTGTTACGTACCAGCCTGCCTCAACCCAGGGACCGTTCGTCCATTGCATGGTACGATACTTTCACGTTTAGTAAGCTATATGGGTTAAATAGAAAAATAGAATGATCTAATGTACTTCATACATAATTGTACAAACTGTTAATTCATTTAGAAGGAGAAAATATCTTTATTGTGCCAACAAGTGACTTATAACTTTCGTTTGAAAATATAATGGTCGTTATAGGCATCTATAGAATATTACGCTCTCTTGCGGCAGATTAACTCTTAACCAATCAAATACTATAATGGCATTGTGACACTCCGTTCGTAAACATAGCAACAAAAAGCAAGCTGAGTTTGTTGTGTGCGCAAAATATGTACAAATGTGTGTACAGTATACACATAACAACGCATTAAGCGCATTAAGCTGGAAGATTTTCGTGTGTGCGGAGGCAATCGGAATCGTAGGAACTTGTGAAGAACTTCCAATTCTTTCAATCATAGTGGAATTCGAATATGGAATCAGCGTTGAAAGTAGTGATTATGTACATCTTCTTATCTGCCTTTATGGTAGATGACGGAGAAGCACTGAGAGTTGTTGGACATACTGAAGAGGATTTCGAAACGGTATGTAGGCCTAAGTTACTAAGTTAGTATATGTCCGGGCTGTAGGTGAAGTATGTCTAACGTTACTCCTCATCGGAATTAACTTAGGACAGTGGTGTAACGAGTCATGACTATAGCTACTAACTTTCAAACTTGAAGGAGTTTTTGAAGTTTTCATGCATTGGAGATAATCAGGAGAATCAGTTGAGTTAGGCCTAACTGTGGTATTGGCAGTGGTACTTGGTAGGCCTAACGTTACTCACAATAAACTGGCTGTTTTGCAAACTCGACTTAAAAATGTAGTGAATCGTTACATTTTTGAAGTAGGCCTAATTCAAGTTCTGATTTTACAAAGACCTAGCGTAAGACGTCAGTGGTATGCTTGATCCAGGAATAAAACGAGATAACAAATTAGCCTAATTTGGACACAGCTAGGTTTCATTTGGCACGTAAATTAATGACTACAGATAGCTAGGCTATTTCCTTTGGCCGTTAGGTTATGCACAGTCTTCTGGTAACAGTCTTCAGATAGCATGATGTCGATTTATAAGAGTCTTGTGTGCGCATGCGATTCATGACGTAAACCTGACGACCCGCCCTTTTCTAAGACCATTAGCCAATAGCAGTTAAGGATTTTGTAGTGTGGTTGTGACGTTTCGTATTACAGTAACCTAGCAACTTTGATTACTCATGTGATATATTAGTTAGTGCGGCGAAATGTTACTAAGGCCTACGTTACTAAGGCTTAAAGTTAGGCATACCATTGCTACGTAGAGTAGGTCATAGGGCAAAAATGAGCCATGCATGCTTATTCTACACTTGAATTACAGCGTAGGCATATATCCTAGCTTAATTAAGCCCATACCACCAGTTGTTCAGCTGAGTAGTAATATACATCAATTCAGCTTTCTTTCTTATATTCAGAGAATTTATCTGCTAGATAATGTGTATGCAATTTTAACTGTAGTGTATGCTACTGTAGGCATAAGCCTAGACGAGATATGAACTGAACAGGCGACAGTAAATCACCATATTCTTGATAGGGATTATCTCTGCAGACCAGCAGTGCCAATGGTGTAAAAACGTTGGAGCTGAACAAATTATGTTCTAAACAACCTTATGTTATATTTTTGCAGGACTTGTCATACATTGCAAGATTTGTCTTTGCACCAAAAGCAGTTGGAAGGCTCCGCTATAGCATTAAAATTCCAGCTGTAAGTACAACTCTTCTCTTTCAATTTACAGTAGTGCCACTTTTTATTTTAAAAAATCAAACTTACTTTCTTCATGATTATAGTGTTAATATTGCTACTGCTAGTATTTACTTTGATCAACACACATGGAGAATATCAATACTGATAAAGATAACATGACACTTGGTCTTCCTGTTTGAATAGAGGAATCCTTGAAGTGACACAAAGACAATGTATACTAATTACCTTTGCAAACCAGCTACAGGAAATAAACTTAAGCCAACTACAATATCCAAATCAGGGCACATGACCCTGGGGAAGGCACTAGGGTATGATGGCACCCCCTCAATCATTCACATGAAAGGTTTTTGGGGACTAGTGCCAACAGTTCAGTGCCATTGAACTTCTCTCAAAACCTCTTACTTTTCAAATAAATTATATTAGGCCTAGGCCTATATCACTTTATCACAATCAACCCACACCTACAACACTCCCATTTCAGGTTCACCTAGCCTAGTCTATTTTGCATAATCAGGGCAAATTTGGTTTGTTTGTAATTAGTATGGAAGATTATCCCAGTTCACTGAGTGAGTGTTGAACTAGGCCTAATGCATACTGGAACATTATGTTATTAGTAATGAAATGCAACCAATTGAGCCTTAATGATAATTGCTTTTGTCGCTTCTGTATGATTTTCATCTTAAGAACAAAAATCTATTTGATTCTAAATGGTTTTGCTTGCCACAAAGCTGCCTGCATTTATGTTGTATAATTTGTGTGATCTCATATATTTTGTCATATTTAGTATCATTTCTTTCCCACGCTGTAGGAGGATTGCTGCAGTGATCTGGTCGGATTTAATGGTAAAGATGGACAATGGCCTTTGATAAATGCTCATGGACATGAAATGGTAATAGTGATTATTTGAATTATAGTTTATATGTTACTTTATTTGTTACCTGCAAATTATTTATAGATATTTAAACATGCAAGTTACATCAATGCAACATACCATGTGTTATTAGGAGCAAAGCTTTCCCAAAGAAATATGTGTAGACAAACAGGGTAGATGACTGTTAAAGTACAAGTGCAAATCACTTAAATGTGACTTACCGGGGCAATGTTGTAAATGACACTGAAATAAAGTTTACAGCATAAATCAAACTAGTGAAAGATATGGCTATGTCATGTCATGGCTCTTAGAATGGCTTCCCTCACCAAAGTTAATGAAAAGGGGTTATCACACATTTTGTTTAAATCGCTAGGCTTAATTATTATAGGTAGCCTAACATTGGGTCATCATAAGTGTGTAGGCTTCATAGTATAACCATGGAAGCATGTGTATTGGACTTGAAAATGGCTGAAATATTGTTTGTTTAAAAGTGTGGAAACTTTAAAAGAGAATACATTACAATAAGGAGAAAAGGACTGAGGAAGCTGGATGTGTATGGGCAGTCTCCATTCACAGTAGGCTGGGATGTATTGAAAATATAGTAAACAAAATTAATTGTTAATTAGTGGTAAGATTTAGAGCTCCACCATTAACAGTTTGATGGAAATGAAGTGGTTTGAGGTTTCTTGAGTTCCTCAGTGAATAAATAGAAGAAGATATGTTAATACTTGATCATAATTAGGGACATTTTACACTCTCTTGGAATTTCCAATTGGAAAGTTTGGTTAATGAAATAGTCACTTTTTTTTTTAGTTACCTTTGAATTTATTGATGTTTCCATTTTACAGACCTGCCTTGAGAAACTGGGAACAATAACTGGAATTAAAACTACCATTTATCCACTGATGCAGAATAATGGCTTTCACATCTGTGATCCTGAGGTAGAGGAAGATGGAAGGAACGTAAGTACATTGTAGCATCTGTCTACAGAATGAAACCTAAAAGAAAGGAGTCTATTTCTGTGGATTAAAGGACTTAAAATGCAAAATATTCATTGACAACAATAAGGAAATTATAAGTATGTAACCCCCTTGTTGAAAATGAGTGACTGTGTTGAGAAAGTGCCCCCTCACGCAAGTCTAAATACCCACACCAACATAAGTAAATAGCTTGTTCTGAGGTCATACCAGATAAACATTAATCTGACCATATATAATGTAAGGTTTAACCTTATTTAAATGCAAACCAGATCTTCATCAAACCATATATGAATAAAATTGATAAAGCACCACTGAATTAGTTAAAGACTGTACAGAGTTATCAACTTTTAAGTTATAAACATCTCTCACATTATATGTTTTGTCTTTTTCACAGATCACTCACTGTTATGGGGACCGATTATTCTATCAGGATGAAGCTGAGTGGAACTACTTTGTTTTTATGAACTGTCATGCTCGAAGCCATACAGGTATAAATGCGACCTTTGACCTCCATTTGACCAACGAACGGAACCATGAGGCTCTAGCCGAGTTTTCAGCTGATGAGGATAGTAAGTAACAAACTGGTTCCTGGTTTAATTAGAAGATAACTGGACATAAATCATCTAAATAATTTAACAAGATGTGATAAAAAATAATTGAATGGCATGGTTTAAACTTTATTACTTCAGATTAAGACTTGTAATTGTCAAGCAGTGGTATGTTGGGAGGGGTGTGAAGGAAGGTGTTTGTGGAAGAGGACTGGTAAAGATTTGATAATCAGAAGTATATAGTCAGATTGGATCACCAGTTATGTTTACATTTTAGGAAGGATTAACCTGTGTCAAAGTGATCATCTTGGTATAATTTTGGATATGGAAAAGATAAGCGTGTTATATATTTAAGTCTGTAATATTAATTGACTTATTCAAAAACAAATGAATACAATATCAGGACCAATATTTCTTTGTTTATATACAGCCAATCTTGTTGTGACTTTCACCTGTGGAACAATCATCCTTGGATGTTTAATCACCAGCTTTGTCTTTGGAGGTATGTACTTTCATTTATATTCATGCCAAACTAGTAAAATAAAGCAGTTCCTTGCTTCTCAGGTACATAAAATGATATTCATTCATTTTTTCTGGTTTGTCAGAAATATTTCATTGCTTCAAAAACCACAAAACTAGAAGCACTGGAAGAACTTAAATTAAAAATGATTTGGATTGGTGCAAAATAAAAATCAATATTGGTGATGTTTTACATGTTTTTCTTCTTTAGTTTGCTGAAAATTGGTTAATTAAATAGAAATTAATTGGAAATGTGTGTGTATGTGTGTTTGTTTTTTTATCTGACCAAGGACTTGAACAAAAGAATTCCAGGTCCTCGGTTGTGATTTCTAAAGAATCACCACGTCCTCGGAAGAGTTCTATTGTATGGGGTATTGTTACGGTTAGGGTACGTGGATTCGAACAATGGAAAATACAATGGGGTCCTCGGTCTGAATGTAATACAAACATGTGTGTGTGTGTGTGAGTGAGCAAGAAAGTGTGTCGCAAACTCCTCCTAGATCATAAGTCCGATCAAGTTCAATCTTGGTGGTTTTTGTGCCTGACCATGTGAACTGTGCTTGCATGATTGATGATGTCAAAGGTCAAGAAATCTCAAATTTGTTGTTTAGCCATTTCTGCTTGTCAACATGTAGGAAAAAGGATGTAAACCATATGATATGAAGAGAGAATGATGAGACAATTTTTTTTTTATATAGGACATATTTAGGTGGAATAAGGTCAGGATCAAAGGTTAAATGAGGTCAAGGGTCAAATTGGCCTAAATTGTGTAGAGGAGATGAGATCTGCAATTCCATGGATTGTCCTCTTGTTGTCTTTGTAGTTATACTCTGGTCCCGGAAGATGCTGCACGCCACTTACAAGATCTGGATCTTCTCACTTTGTCTTCACTTCACTGGCTGTGTCATCATGACTAAGGCTTGGTATTCTTTTTCCTTGGATGGTTTTGAGAGAAAGAAGCAAGTTACAATTGGTGAGATTCTTTAACCTTACTCTGTCTGCTATAAATATGTTGCTAGATTTTTGGAGCAACACATTCTCAAAGCAGCTAGTTGGGTTTGCAACATTACCTCTCTTGATATGAAGTACATTTGACCTCAAAATGTATTGTTAGTTTGCTGAAGAAAACATCACAAGGAAACTTATAAAAAAATCTGTTTCTTTCCAAAGAGAAGTAAACATTTAGCATTGACCTGAAATACTAACTACATCTAGGCTATATTACTTTGCATATAAGAATCAGGGCAGAAGTTGTTTTTGTTGTCCTTTATCGGTTAAGGTAATAACTATTAAATTACACCTTTTGGGTCAGAAGAAATTCTTGAAATGTAGCACTTACATGGAATATTGCAATAGTGGCCTTCCCAAATGTACTGATAAGTGTAATATATTAATGTAAAATTAAGTTATGAAAATGAAACATCTGATGTTTGTTGGCTGTGTAGTCGTAATTACTAACTTCCATCATCAAAAGGTCATTCTTGAGTTATTTCAGTTTGTGTTACCAATAAGAAAAGTTGCAAGAAACTCTTAAAAATTAAACAGAAGTCCTGAATCAGGCATAATTAAGATCAAAACGGTGTCTTTGTTTTAATGTGACCAAATGAATGATCTTTACAGGGGTAAGGGTGGGGGAGGGATGGGAAGGTAACAACTTAAGAGCTACAAACCATTTAACATTTGGAGATGATATTTCAGAAAAGTCTTATCATTATGTTGGTTTCTTGCAAAAATGTTGATAACCTGTAACTTCACATATTATAACTTTTTGATTTATATTTTATCGTGGTAACCTGTTACTTCACATATCATCTAACTTTGCTTTTTATATATTTTATTATATGTTTTTATTATCTTCATTACCTGTTATTTCATGTATTATCTAACTTTGTATTTATGTATTTTTTATCTGCCAGGCCACTCATTTACATCAGCAGGATCCATTGTCTTTGCTGTTTTGTTGATAGTCATATCAAAAGGATATACTATTACCAGGTTAGTAACTCTAGACATCAACTTATGAGATATTACATAATCAAGGGTATTTATAGGAGGTATGTACTTACCATGCAGGCAGTAAGTACAACAGTAAATTCAAGGAATTGGAACTACTGGGCTGTCCCATTAAATGGTATCTTACTGTATTAAACTAGTTCAATATTCTCTAACAGTCAAGCTCGATTATACCTTATGGCTAATTGATAACTTTTAAAATCGGAGAAATAATCAAAATATAGTGAATTTTATGTAAAACTAATAAGCAGATTAAGGTTGTTAAGTTGGATAATTTCCTGTTGTATCTAGATGGAGGCAGAGTTTGGTCAAAATGCTACCCAATACTGAAAAACTACTTTTACTATTCAATACGTTTAAATGACATCTTTACCTTTTTACAATTCTTGTTTTTTTTAGACTTACAATCCGTAGAGTCGGCAAGGTGAAGATATTTGCATTTGCGAGCTGGTTTTCTTTCTGCTACATGATATTGTACATCATCTTAGGGCAGTCTGATCCACGTGACATCAAGAACATCTACGATACGCCTGCTGCCCTCGGTATAGTCTGCATGAGAATTGGTGGTGAGTCAGTCATGAATATTCATGTTCATTTCTTTTATGTAAAACCAGCTCAATCAACTGCTTCTCCATAACAGCCTCTTCTGCATGCTAAGATTGACATTCTTCTTTAGTCTTCATAATATTCTTCCCATATTTGATCACTACAACATGCACATAGTCCTGTGGTTTCCATAATATATTCATTCTGAATATTAAAGTACACCTTGTTTTCTGCTTTTGATGATCTTCAGCTACCATCTGGTGCCTCTATGGAGCAGTGTTTACCCTCAAAGACTTTCCTAAGAAGGGAGCCTTTTACCTCATATTTACCATCCTTTCATCCTCTTGGTTCCTTGCTGAACCTGTCATGATCCTCTTTTCTAACTTCTGGCTTCCATTTTACTGTAGGTGAGCACTGTTTAACATCACTTTTCAAGCACCTGTATTTTCACCACTAACATAGTTAACATGCTGAACTTGTTCCCATTTGTTATATGCTTGTTTCAGATATCCATCCCTATTGTATTAAACATACTTACAGCACTTTGGTGTTAGCACTTATACATTAACATATTGTGTACATTACCCAAATTGTCAACAGTTCTTTTCTTGGAAGTTCTGATCAAAAAGAATTGTTTCGTAATGATAAAATGTCAATCAACGTCGCATTGTGCAGACTTTTAAATCAACGAAAAAAGAAAACCAAGTGGCATAAGGTCTGGTCTTTCTTCAATTTCAGAGGAAATTTCCTCTGAAGTAATGTTCCTTAAATTTCAATGGCACTTAAACAGCATATCCTGGCATCTGATAAGAAATACTCACTTTTAGCAAAACTACCTTTAAGTTTCTTAAATGTCGTAATAGTTTCTCCTTTGTAAAGAAATCTGTCACTTTTTTCTTCTTTATAGAGCCAAGTGGATTCATGCTATGTACCTCATCACTCTTGTCTTTGGACATGTTGTGTTTGTTATCTTGACCAGACCATCGGCTACCAATACTTACTTTCCATACCACCTTAGTACTAACAAGGTAAGGGCATTGAGTAATTGAATACCAACATTTTAACCAGTGACATCATTGAACTGAGGTTTTCTGCTCTATCAACTGAATTATCCAACCTAGGATTACAGTAAACTAAAAGCAATCCTTATAAAACAAATGAAAAAAAATGCAGTTTTTACAGGTGGTTCTAATCAGTTTTCTGTTTATACAAATACATAAAAAAATACCCCCCCCCCCAAAAAAAAAAAATTGTATTAGATCTAGGATACAAGCTGTACAGGGTGATGACATATTTAATCAAACACAATTGTTTCTATAACAGGTGGCTTAATAATGAACAATTAATAAACCAACAAAGTATAAAGAGCAAAAGTTTAAGCTTTTCAAAACTTATAGTAATATATTTTAATTTGTCTCATTTTGTTTTAACCTTCTCCAGTTATAACTTAGTACATTACTTATGTATATCTCCGTTGGTAAATTGATCTATTACATCAATTTACTTACTGATGTTAAAGAAATTCCATTTTCTTGTGTTTAGGTTGGTATAGCAGAGGATGAAGAAACAGCCTCCTATGACTACGTCCCAACTGAGACAACTTTTACCAACTTCCTCGCTATTAGTGAAATACCTGAGAAAGGAAGAACATCACCACCCAGGGTAAGTTTGTAAGATCTTGGTCCTGGACACATTATTATGTTTAAATATGTTAGATGTGTATTAGTGTTTTATCATTCTAAGGATAGTCATAATCCTGACTTGGTAAGAAATCTAAAGAGAATGAAAGTTAAGTATCAAAGAAGCTACAAATGTAGAGTGGACTTTGTGAAGGAGAGTTATGCATTTACATCTATAATGCAGCTGTGCGTTGCATCAATTATTTACACTTTATTTAGCATCAAGTGATTACTCTTTGTCAAATTAATGTTTAGGCAGGTTTTCTCATCAAAGAGTAATTATCTCTACAGTCACTGAGACTTGTGGGTCATATTAATATCTATATCTATATATTATCTTCTTTAAATTCTGCAATCATTTCTTTATCTTCAAGAAGGATTCTAAGAGAGTAACTGCCAGTAATTCTGGCCAGAAACAACCTTCCAAGGGAAGATTTGACATGTTCATGGCTGGGAGTGAGAGAGCTAAGGTAGAACAGAAAACCAATGTTCATTCACCCTTACCTTCCATCGTAAGTCATCACTTCTCATATCTTCATTTTTTTCTCTCTCTTTCCCTTCATATTTATAGTGTTGTGATGTAATAAGTTTTATTAGAACAACGTAGTACAAATAATGTAGTATAAGTAAATGGAAAATGTTTGTATATTTTATTGAAACATCACATAAAACTGTTGATTACTTTTATTTTTATTGTTTCACCTTAAAATTGCATATTGTCAAAAGAGATCAAGGAAATATGTTAGCTGGTATTTTACATAAATTGTCATGTTAGTTAGTTTAAGTCTTCATTTGAAAATGTGTCATTGTAAAGATAAATATTTAAAATGCATTAAGAGTTTCTTAATGGCTTTGTTTCTTGCCTCCCTTTAGAGTGCCTCCATTTCCATGACAACATTGGTCAACTGTCCTGTACCTCCACCAAGTAACTTGCCTGTTACCTACATGATGGTAGGATGATATGTTATGTTGTGAAATTTAGTATTTACTAATATCAAGGATTAATTAGCCATTTAAACTGAGCAAATTGGTTTTCTAAAGACCTTTTCATGGTTGAGTTTCCTCAAAACAAAAAAAAAAACAAAAAAGATGATTTCACACGATAGGCACAAATTGCACCTGTAACTATCACAGTTTGATTTGTATTTAGCTATGCTTATTATAGAACATTGCTTTAGAATATTTCAGATGTGTCATGTAGTCAATTAAAGCCACAGTTCTAATACACATTACACATTCAGATTGTAAGTTGTACTTAGCTGTGATTACTATATTCTTTAAATCAATCATACCAGTCTTGTAATTGCAGTCAAGTAACACAATTCCAAATTCACATTAGACTCTCTCTCTCATCAGGATTATGACAGTCAGACTCCAGTTCTAAGTCTTGTGAACCAACAAATTCAGGTAAATGATAGGAAACCACTTATTATATTTAATAACAGATAGAGCTTATAGAAATAGCAAAACCTGTGTAATGAACAATGTAGTTTAATGATTTTAAATCAAATTCCCTCAACTTTGTGAGATAAACTTAAAGGGTATGAACAAGAAATGTTCTGGACATTCTGGACTATTCGTCAAAGAGACCAACAGTAATTGAAATAATCATAATATAGACAGAGAGTTAAATGTATTGTCACAAAAAACTAAACAAATATAACTTTTTTAGTTGTATTGTGGTGACTTAATCAAATGATCTTGATAATTAAACACCTTATTTGAGTTACTGATATCTTGTTTATAGTACACTATTGCGATTGGTGCATGAACATGTTGACATGTTTTCATTCATATATTAAATTATAAATCGTTTTTTCAATTCTTTCTAAGGACAATGACATCTACCTTCAAAACTTGGATGGTAATGCCTGGTCATCTACTAACTTGACCAACTTTGACCAGCAATATGACAACAGCTCAAAGGTATGTTCTATGTTCATACATAAGACTATACTATATTTTAAGATGCAGTTTGAAGTTCATCTTTATTCCCTAGGTTTGTATGCTTGTTGGAGATTTCAAACTACTATTTCCATTTTTCCAAAGGGTGAAGAGGATCAAATATCAACAAAAAAATGCATCTTTAAGGTGAAATGCTTTAAGGATGGTAGAAATCAAGGAAATAAGGGGTCTATTTCAGGTTAAAATCATTGACAAAAATTACCAATATGTGGGTTTACAAAGGAGTCAGTGAGCAAGAATTATTTATAAATCTATGAAACAAAACAAATTTTGTTGCAGTTGATTCCAAAAATGCTTCTTAAAATTACTGAAGTATTTAACACCTGTAAGAAATCAGAAAATGTTCATCATTCCATTAAAGATCTTTTTAGCAGAGAAGAAGCTGGTCAAAACTTCATTACTTAAAGTTATTTGTATAATAATTATTCTTTTCTTTTGCAACCATGACTAGATATCACATTTTGAGATACTCTTTGTTTTCATCTCTTTAAAGGCCAAATACAATGTGACTGTTCCAACGGTAAAGACCCCAGCCTTGACAGGACAAAATGGAATGTATGCCTTAGCAGATTCTGATGAGGTAGTAACATGTAATTTACTTTGATATATGCAGTCTTGAGTTATCCAAGACTTTGTTAAACTTTATATCTCAGTTAATTTATGAAGTATTTTATTCTTAGGAAAGGAAACGTCGACAATACAACTAAATACAATGTAATTAGAACAGAGGAAGTCAGTGCAGTGGTGTAGATTTTAACTTGAGTGGATCATTCTGTTTACCTACATGGAGAAGACTGCCACATTTAAATAAAAAAAAGGTTTTAACAAAATGAAAGCTGTATAGATTTGATGGCTTTTCCTTTTCCCATTGCCAGTCTTCCATGGTTTTCATAAGTAAATAAGGAAAGTTTTTAATGTTACCTCTATGTATGTTCACATGAGAGAAATACTTGGGTGAATTGTCAGTGATATGGACATTGTGTTCTTCACAATAATAACACATAATAACATATTTCTCTCTTTTGGAAGTTCTTGTTTACTTTTCATGAAGATATGAAGTGTTTTAATGAATTCAGTCATCATATTCATTCCTGATTTATATGCCAAAAAAAATGCTAGAAATAAATAAGAGAAATTGGCTCAAACAAATTCTCTAAACTTCGAGATAAGTGGTTATTAATTGAAATTCATTTCTTGTATTTTGTTCTTGTTCCAGTCGGACAGCAGCTCAGATGACGGTCGTTACCTTGAAATGCAACCCATTCATAAACTCCCATCCTCTTTTAAGGTAACTTCAGTCTGCTCTCATTTTTATTCTGATGTTTTACAAAAACCTCACACAGTATTTAGTTTTCATTTCTGACCTGCCAGGGGTGTAAAATTGTCACATAAAGTATAAATATATATTGTCACATTACTTGCAAAACTCAACAGTATTTTATTTCTTTTTTATATTTATATTCATTTTTTTTTTATTTGGTAGAACATCAAATTAAAGCAACCAAAAGAAGCAGACAAGCCAAAGAAATGTCTACCACCATCCGAAAAGAAGGTAATATTTTATTATTTTATAAGGAAAGCTCCATCAAGTCTGAAATAGAAGATCTATCCTCTCTGCTCCTAGAAAAGTTCAAATTGTATAAGTTAAGTAAAAAATGTTTTCAATTCTTCAATCCAACTAAGTGAAGCAAACTTTTTAATCGATAAAGAAATATGATTTAGCTTTGTAACAAGGCTTTAGGCAAATAGTACATTTGTACCAAAAGCTCATGGATTTCAATGAAAACTTGATAAAATGATTCAATATGATCAGTACTGTGTTCATATATAAATTATTTAATATTACCAAAAAATTAGCAGAAATGCCTAAACACTGGTAAGTTAAATTTCCCTTGAACAGTCATAGATGTTACAAGCACATTAGAGTTGCTTAAGCTTGTAAACCTTGTTTTAAATCCTCTTTGACTCAGAATTTCGTTGATCATTATCATTCTTTGAGCAAAATATCAATATATGTAATGCTGTATGTTTTGTATTTTTTTTATCATCTCAGGAACAACCTCTGCCTACCCCCAAACCAGCTAAAGAGTCTCCAATGTTGTATGATATGGTGCCAACACCTGCCAAGGTATTGGGATAAAATAAATATGGGATGAAAGTTGTCATTATAGCATGTAATACTCTGAAAGTGAAAATGGCATATCTGCTGTAGGTTTGGAATTTTATATTAAACTGAACTATTTTTTTAACAGCCAGTCAGTATATTGCCTTCGAAAGGTAGTGATTTTAACATTGCTAATCATTTGTCGAATACATTTCTGTGAAGTTCCTCCAATTTGTTTCCTACACATATGCAATTACTAAATTCTCCAATGAGGCAAATGATTTGTGGATTTCAGTAAATATTTGTGTTGAAGTATAAAGATGAGTAACCCATTTGTCTGTCTGACATTTTATTTAACAGTAAAGTACACTCAACTGAATTATCTTCAGTTATCATAGATTGAAATGGATTGTATCCTAAGAAATAATTCATCTAGGGCTTTTTGTTGTGAAATAATGACTAACTAGATTTTTTTCCTCTTGTAGGGAACATTGATTTATGTAAAGCAAGCAGTTGACCATACTATCCAGTTAAGAGAACCCAGGAAGGAATGCCTTGAAAGAAAGGTAACTACTGTAACATGTAGATATAGAAAATATGTCCTGCTAA
>KN887453.1:5371-15913 GCA_000934455.1 Apostichopus parvimensis | reverse complement strand
AGGCAACTATTGTGTAGGTTTGCTCTTGTGTTAGTATGCAGTGAACAAAATCTGTCATGAATCTTAAAATATTGTAAAATATGGCCTAAACTGAATGAGTTGCCATGAAAAGTGGAAGTTTCCAATTGCTGTCATTGACTAACCTTACTGGAATGACTAACCTTACTGGAGAAATGCAATCACAACAAAATGATACAGATTGTGAATACCCGGGAAAGGTTCCTAATAATTCTGTTGCAATTCAGTTTCAGTGTGTAGTACAAAGTAAAAGATATATACTGCTGCTGCGAGTGGGCAAGGAGGGGAGGGGGGGGGGGTGTCAGGAACGTTGCGGGGAGTGTAGGCCCCTCCCCTTTTCAACCCCACACAAGTTAAAAGTAGATATTAGCACAACTTTGCTTCAACAGGAGTTAACTTAGAAGTAGTTTTGCATTGGCATTATCTTGAGAACTTCTGTTCAAAATCTTTTATAAGTATGGTTAATATTGAGCAGGTAAATAAATTCACATCCTTTTCAGGCTCACACATACAATGATTATATGGTTAATTCTGCTTCAGTTGTGGAAAATATAATGTTAAAATAGGTCATACTTGATATATTATCAATAAAAGTTATAAAATTGAATCTGTATGTTTGTTTCTTGTTGTTTTTACAGCACAAGGTAGCTCAGTCAGTATTTAAGAATCTTCCTGAGACTGAATTAGCCAGTGCTGGTGCTCTTTATGACAAAATAAACCTAAGCAAGTATGAGGTAAGATTTATATGGAACATAATTTATGAAACTAAATCAACAAATGAATTTTATTCCTCTTTGTTCCTCCATTTGGAGAAGCTTGATTGTATTCTTTTTTGTTTCATGCACAATATGAACTGCTTTTATTTTGATAGAGACGGTGTTTTCAGAGTTTGATCATGGTTTCCTAATTTTGTTCAAACTTGGAATGTATACCTGTAAATAGCTTTGCATCATATAATCCTGCTATATCTGTCAATTAAAATTTCGCTTCAAGTTTAGTTCATGACTGTATCATCCTTAAACAAAGCAAATTGTAGTCAATATAGCGAATACTATTGATATGTGTTATTACCATGCTTTATCCAGCATTTTCATTACTGTGAGTTTACACTTTAACAGGTTCAAAGTGATGACGTATATCAGCAAGATATCAAGACAATAAAACTAAAGAAAGTAATGCAATTGTCTCTAAAATGTAGGCCCATTACCCTACCTTGATGTTGACAGTAATATCACAAGTAACTATCTGGGGGTTTAAAAGTTCAATTTGTTTATAATTTTATTTTCTAGACCCAGAGGAAGAGCAAACGACACCATGAAGCATCTTATTATGAAGTTGTGGATGAAGTAAATCATAAACCACCTCTGGTGAGTACCTGAGAGCTAACTCAGGTTTCCAGTACCTGTAGTCTTTATAGACTAAAGTAATTGTTTATTCATTAATTAGCATAAATATCAATATTCACAACCTTGTGACATGTCAGACCAGTGTGGGTAAGAATAACCATTTTAGAAAAGAGATGTTTACAACCACCATTTACAACCCAGCAATAATTAATTTAAAGATGCTGTAAAGTGAAACTAGAAAGAGAATCACTTGATGGTACAAAAAGTGGCCAATTTTCTTTGCTACTAAATCTTTTCCTTAGAGTTTTCAATGTCTGTTACCTGACAGAAAATTTAACAATTTAACAAATGTCATAGTACATTGAGAGCAGTTGTTTATTATATACTTATGAATTACTGTTGAATTCTTTTCAGTTTGTCAATGGTTTTAATTGATTCCTTACTTTATACAGCCTCACAGCAGCTCTAAACACCAAACATCTTCAGTCACCAATGGTATGGTTGAGAGAGAACAAGAGCAGCTGACTGAAGTAAGTTCTATTTCACATAAAACCTTTGCTTTGCTTTTTCTTTTCTTTTCTTTATTTGCTTGTTTTTGGGGGGCTTTTTTTGTTGCTATTCTTGATCAGTTTGTCTCTTTGTTCTGCCTTTCTCCTTGATGGGACAGTTGCTTTCAGTTGTTCTAGTATCTGAATGGAAAATAATTATACCATCACCCTTCAACAAACACTGGGTGAAGAAAATTCCACCATTTATCACTTGTTAACTTTCCATTGAGAATGATGTCCTCATATTAAGAAATAATACCTCAGAGCTTATGACTTGATGTTACTCTATGGTAATACTTCAGTGTATCACCTTTAACTTAAATTGTGAAATATTCCTGAAATAGTCTTTCCTTTGTTACATCCAATCAAAATGATGGGGATAGTTTTCTTGCAAAGTAAAAAATTTACATACATGCCTTTGAGTTTTGGTTTACACTATTACAGTATGGACTGATATTTATCAAACAACCATATACTGAAACGATTCCCATAGTCTTGTCAATCTTGTCAAATACATTCAGTTTACTAACCTTTTAACCATTTGACAAATAAATGTTTTCTTGAATTTATCAATTCAGTCTCAGAAGCAAGGAAAACTTTGTGGACCAACTGCTTCTGAGGATCAGCCAGAAACTGCAGCATATGCTCAACCATCAGTGGTAAGAAAATTAAAGTATACTTTGTCTTTTATCTTTAATATCATCTTCTAACATTATGGTCATTAAAACATTTTTTTCAGTTACCTTTGAGTGCCATTTTTTTTATGGTATTCCTGTCGCCCGGGGTGACCAGATTTCTGTTCAGACAACCAAAATCAGCTGTGGAGGTTGTCCTGTGAATGACTAGTTGTTTACAGCAAATTCAGATTGCATTGTGACTAAATACCCCACCCCCAAATATGTAAAATGTTAAAAAGATATCACCCCAAAATCTGTTTTTTTTTATTCACCAACCTACACATCTCTACGACTACATATAAGTCATTGTCATTTTGCTACATTTTGTGGGGCAACCAAATTTGATGAACGAACAACCAAAATATAAGATCTGGTTGTCCAAGGGACAACTAGAAGATACCCTTAAATATTTACCCTGCCTGTAATGTCTTTCATTTTCATCTTACCCTCAGAGACGAAAGAAAACTCGCAAGATCTCGAGTTCTGAGCTCAGTATTGAAGATGTGATTGAACAAGAACCTGTGGTGAGTACATTTCTTGACTTCATCCCACATCTTGTCTTTACAATACCCACTCTTCATACTGCAGTAGGTACTATTTACATAAATAAAGGGGAACTAAGGTCTCCATGTAAATAATATACATAGATAAAGAGAAAACATGTGATGCAGTGTCATGTGTGATCTCATGTCTGTGTGCCGTATATTTATCGACCTGACAATTTAGTTACCTTTTATTCTCAGAGATGATTTAAGCTGTATGTTACACAATTACAAGGATTCTGATTGTACATTTCAGCATACATTCTACAAGATGTAGCCAACTTTATATGGAAACTAATAACAAGTTTATATGGAAAATAATAAAAATGAATTATAGAAATATTTCTTCATTTGTGTGTGTGTGTGATGTTTACTCTTAGTCAAGCCATGAATGTTGTAACATTAATAACATTTCAGTTACTGGTAATTAACCTTTATATTTCGCATTTTTCAGTCTCAGAGAAGATCCAAACATCACAGGACCTCACTGGTACAGACTGAACAGCAGCAGCAGAATAAAGTAAGTTTGTTTCTGTTTAACAAGATAAGAGTGTTTTGGTGGATTCTTTTTACTTATTGAATAAAATTTATGAAGGGAGTGTTTAGTACATTGCCATACAGGATTCAAAGAAAGAAGTGCAATTTTAGTTTACATTAATGAAGCATACAGAATAAACTGTTAAGTAATAATAATATTTCATATTTAAAGGAATGTTATTACTATATTTGGAATTAAATTTACTTCCTATGCTTCCTATCCTAGTCTCAGAAGCAAGGAAAACTTTGTGGACCAACTGCTTCTGAGAGCCAGACAGAAACTGCAACATGTGCCGATCAACCATCAGTGGTGAGAAACCTTTAATTAACACTTACATTAAATTACCAAGCAGAGATCCCCCACCTCTTTGTTTTTTTTTAGGGGAGGACCCACCACATTGGGGTCATCTTCAACCTCAGGGCCACACACCCTCCTTTCTTAAATCCTGGATCAATTCCAGATTAACTCCTTTTTTACCTTGCTTATTTTATCAGCATCATTGGGTGGTTTGGGATATTCATATAATCTCTTGATCTGCCACTTTAATACCACTACCACTTTAATATTTTCTTTAAACATCAGAGAAGAAAGAAAACTCGCAAGATCCCGAGTTCTGAGCTCACTATTGAGGATGTGATTGAACAAGAGCCTGTGGTGAGAACATTTACTGAATCATTCTAGTAATTATCCCCCTTATAGCTATAACATGCTCTATTCTACTGTAAACTTTATTCACTTTTATGAACATTATTACTAATGATTCTTTGTAATGGTAGAATGAGTTTGTTCATGTATCTACTCATGTTGAGAGGCACAGTACAAGTAAACTACTTGAAATGATTGATAGTTAAACATATAACTTTTGTATGAGAATGAGTGACCATTATTTGACTTCGTAGCTCATTGGGGGCTAATACTGATGACCTGTAATACTGATGTATAGTGTGGAGCTATGCTAGTAGATGCAAGTATGTTGTCTATGAAAGTAGGGGGATATTTTATCTATTGTACCGCTAGACCCATGTTAAATAAAAAAAAATGACCTAGTTTAGTCTCTGGGGGAAAAGGTGAATAGAGAACAAACTTTACAGACAGTAATTTTTCTGATATTTGTTTACTTTTAGAAACTAGCTGGCCCATACTCTTATTAGATTAACCAATACTAATTTCTTTTTATATTTCCATTTAGTCCCAGAAAAGATCAAAAAATCACAGTGGTGCATCATCCAGGTATCTGCTAGACAATGAGAAGGATCAACAGCCAATGGTAAAGCTATTAAATATTTGTTCCTCTTTGACAGGAATATCTCGATGAATTCAGAATTATATTATGTTTCATTTTGAAATTGTTTGTCATGTCTGTCCTATTGTGCTGTAAAGGTTAAATTTCTAAAGACATAGCAGGGCTTTAGGAAATTTGGCTGGTTGTCTAAGTGACATCCTGGACTTTCCTGTTGTACCAACAGCAAAGTTCTGAAACGATATTAATGTTTGATGGATTCATAAAAGGCTGAGTTGTTTTGTCCCTGCAGTGACTGCAAAGATAGTTGATTTAACTTGATGGTTGTCTGACAAGAAGATCGTCTTGTCTCAAGCAAACAGACAGACCACCCTTAAAAATCAGCCATGAATATACAAGGTCATTTGAAACCAAAACTACCCAAAGAAAGAACTATTAATTTGTAAGAGGATATTAAAGGATTGAATGGAGGGAACTATGCCATGCATGAGCTTTCTACCTTCTTCTGATTTGTACCTGGACTTGCTGACACAATTTAGTTGTCTCTACAAAGTGTTTATGCAACATTAACAGGATTTTAATTTTATTGTTTTATTTAAGGACGAAGGAAAGAAAATGGAAAGACGAAGGAGAAGGATCCTTAAGATGGTAAGAAAAACATCTACATTAATCAATGTTAATCATATTGCCAGAGACGTTTAGTCTTGTAACATCTTGGAATCTTATGAAATGTTTTGTTCATACTGAGTTACAGTAACTTTGTTACTATCTCAAACTTACTGCATGAGATGAAGATACTCTTGAACCTTATAACCTGTTTCTCCCTCTCATTCAGAGACACCATGAATAATGTAGTGGTGCATATTTAACACAGAATAACATCATTTCAATTTACAAAAGCTGTCATTTGCCTTCCTGCACTTCAGTGGACTATAAAATGTTACATATTTAACTGAGTTGCCAAAAAAAAGTGGAACGATTTCAAATAATACAGTTGTTGTCTGCCTTGTCAACACTTTGCGGTCACATAAGAACCCAAAATAATCAGAGGTGATTTCTTAGAATTCATCTATAGTGTTTAATGCTCATTAACTCTTAGGTATGGTTGTTGTAACTATTTAGGAAATGCCTTTATATGTAGTCACAATTTCTTCCTATCTTCCTTCATCATCAGAGGGCAGCCCTTGAAATGGAGGAGATGGAATACAGAAAGAATTTGAGCAAATCAAACAGCGACAGCTCCGTTGAATCCACCGTTGAGGAAGATATTAAGAAAAACATGAAACGACATGCAATCCACAAGTCCAGAAGAACGCTTGGAAAAAACAATACCTCTGAACAAGAGTGAAAAAAAAACTAAGTTAAATGAAAAAAACTAAGTTAAATGAAAAAAACTAAGTTAAATGAAAAAATTGAAAATGAAAATTAACATGCAAATGCAATAAGAGCAAATATTGCATGAAAGAAAAATTATTGAATATATATATACAATAAATAAATTATGACTTACAAAAATTATAAAATGCATGAAATGAAATATTGAAAGCAAAATTATGAAATATGTAACATTTTCAAGGAGTAAATATAAATAACATTGAAAACAAAATGATCTTATTTTTATATTTTGTATCATGCGTGTCTATAGATAATACCAACACTGCAGAGGTTCATCAGGAACTCTTAAAATATATTTTTAGCAAAGTTTACCAATAGTCTAATGTATTAATATTGTTTTTAGTGTTTATATTTCTATTTATAGGCATCCAGCTTAGTATTAAGTATAAAGTATTTCAAATAGTTCACCAGGATGGTTAATGCTTTGAATTCAGACAATTGCAACAAGGAGCTTGGAAGTTTGAATCTATTATTCATCCATTTATATTTATTTTGAATGGTTTCTGTGTATTATAACATATTGCTATGTTAACATTGGTTCATTTTGGTTTAGTTCTCTAAATATGCAGCTTACATATGACGTATGATCATGGGATATCAGTAATTACAGGTAAGCTTCTGTATTGTATAACTTAACACTGAGCTGGCATAAATAGATCATTTATCTCAGTCTTACCTACTATCTGAGCACAGTACATCCCTTAAAAGTAAGTAAGCGTTAATTTACCAATTATCCAACTGTGAAAGACAGTCAGTAATAATGTATAAAATTCGCCCATGTTGTTTATTTTCAAAGTATGCAGCAGGTTACTAAAGAGTGATTGAAGAAGAATATTTAAGGCCAAAAAGTATTTGGAGTAATTCACAAGGATGGTTAAGTCTTGAATTAGACAAATGCATTAAGGAAGTTGCAGTTATTATATAGTATTCACCAGTAATATTTATTTTAGTAGGTATGTATAGCCTGCACACTATAAAAGTGTGTAGGCTACGTACCTATTATCTGCGCCTTAAGTTTTGATTTATTATTCACTATGAATATCTTCAAAGGTAAAATATTTTCTCAAATTTATATTTCAAACAATTTCAATTTACCTTCAATTCCTTTGTACCTGTGTTTTTTAAGGACATTAGTAGTTGTAGTTGCAAAATTTTGTATCAAAAGGAACTTGAAGCAAACAGGTGTGATGTCATAGATCTAATCTATCATTTTGACCTTGCATGCATTTGATAGGAGTCCAACTTTGTGGAATTGTTGTACTTAATAAATACATATTATTATTAATATTAATAAGGTGTTAATTTTACAATTTACCCATGGCTGAAATGTATCCATATTGTAATGGATTCAATTTTGAAATAAAAAGAAAATGGTGTTAATTTATATTTGAAACAATTCTGAATTCACATTGAAACTATTCATTGTTACACTAATGTAAAGTACATTGACAAATCAAGACTACAATTCTTACATATGCCAAGCAGTATTATGCAATCCATGAATTCTACCAAGCTACAACTATACTTGCCTGCTATTTAAGTATCGAGTTATTATCACACGTGCAATCTTTTACAAAAAAGCTTTTGTGAAACAAACTTATTTTAATGTTTTGGTACTTTGCAAACCTTTTATGATTACTGGTTCAATTTCACTTGCAGGAAAGGGAAGGTTAACTTTTTTTAGAGGACGGAACATGGTTTGGGGCGAGTCTTCTTTCCCTTTAAATAAACAGATTATGTTTTCAGGTTCCTTATATTTCTTCAAATTGTGACAAGTTCAATGTAAAAATATGTTTCAAGGAAAGTTTGTGGTTCACTTCAAGCTTTAAGAAGCACAACAATAGCAAAAATATAAAACAACAAGAACATAGTATACATTCCATTTTTAGAAATCCTGCAAATTTAATAAATATATAACAACATTATTCATTGTTTTTCCACATTTGATTTTTGCAGCTTTGCAACATTTGTTACTTGTGTAGTCTTTTTTGCCCTTTAAATGTTATTAGCCTGCTACAATATTGATCGCAATAACACCCTCAAGTAAGTTGAACTTGTAATAAAATGATAATGGTTGCATGATCTGTCAGTTGTTAAGAGGAGAAAAAAAACAATTCCATCCCCGTTCAGCTTCTCTTTCAACAAAAGCGTGCCCCTCCACACGCAGCCGAAGTTTCCCTATCCGGCCATTTATCTCCCAAACAGCTGATGTCAGACACCATAGCTGCCCTTTACCATACCTTTAAATTGTCCTCAGAATTTCTTTCAACATAAATGTACATATTAAAACATTTCTGTAGAACCAGCCCCCTTTCAAATGTATTGGATTAATCGCCCATTTTGGACATGGGAGAACCAATTCATAATACAGTGACGTCATGAAGCCGTTAATAATGATTTGGCTAGGATTTACTTCAATAATTCATCTCGGAAATAAGCCCTTTCACAGTGTACCTGATTAGTAATTATGAGCTTCTTGATACATAAATAACATATTATAAGGATTTCTGATGCACTAAACTTTCAACCTTCCGTTATTACGCATAGGGCGCCCTAATTCACTTTCAAAATGTTTGCACCACAAAGTGGTCCATGGTCCTCCAACATGACACATTAGATGCTTTTCTGAAACCCTTTGTGGACCCTACGGTTTCAGACATCTGTGAAATATCCCAAAGACAATATTCAGGATCTAGAGTTCAAGAAAATCGCTTACCGAGAATTTTTTTAACCTTGGCATATAAAGTTTGAAACAGGTTATTCCGTTTCATATTCCTTGAGAAGAAAGACATTAAATCAGCAGAGTAATTCCTTTTACTGATGTATGTAGCACCCATAGAATCCTTATCAATTTCCATGGTAGCACCACATTGAAGCTGCTGACCCTAACTATACCTATTTTATAGTCTAAGTATGCCTCAGTAAGCACCATTTGACGTCTAAACTTTCATTTGGGGAGGTCCCCCACCCCACATGGGAGTCCACTTCTACGACCCTAGCATGGGTCACACCACTGCTTTAAAAAATCTTGGATACGACAAAATTGGTTGATTTGAAATACTGAAAAAAAAAATTAAAGAAACATCGGTCCATTTGCCTGAACGAAGCATCAAGTAAATAATATTTCATTGGAAAAAGGCACTTCGAAGTGTGGTACCTATTAGCATCCATAGGTAAGTGACACGTTTTACATGTAGCCCAAAATTTCGTAACAGAAATTCACTTCCTTGAACCAAACTAAGCTAATTTAATCAATTTTGGCAACATCAGACAGCCTTTTTAGTCTTATTCTATCCGTAGAACGAAAAATATCGTGAATTTTTTTGCACTGAAATTAAATCTGGGATACAATTTATTTTATACCCTACTTCTACATAGAGGAAACTAAATACGTCGACTTTCCATCCTTTTTTGAGCACAAAATGTCTTTCAATTACATTGTTCTTCATATAATGCGACAAATCTGAACATTACCAATAAGATTAAGGGTACAACGACTTGATTTCACCCTAATTTGCAGCAAAACAGCTCATTCTCAACGAATTATTCGATTTTTTTCACTTCCTCGGTCGTGTCGTCTCGCGACTGTCAATTTGATCAAGGAGTAAATATCTGAAATAAGTGAACCTAATGTTATATTCCCTAATACCTGTTGAGAGAGCGACCTACCACGGTTTATATTGTTAAATTTGTATACCTATAATTTCTCACATGAGACAATTTACATCTAACTTTTTGCATTTATTTGCAAGAACATTAGTTTCTAAAAATATTTAAACTGCCAATTATTATAAAAATAACTGATTTCATTATGAAATTAGACAAAATAGAAATTATACGGAGGCCTATAGTGTCCATTGCCGACCTGTACTATAGAACCAATACCGTATTCATTCGGTTGTAACGATTTCTTCTGGCCCACTAAAACTATCAATAGGCTAGGCTGCTCAGAAATGGAATTACTTACCATTGTGCACGTTTAATTGAGGTTTTTGTATAGGTCAGTAGCGTGCACATTATTCAAACGGTGGTGTGTGTGTGGGGGGGGGGAGAGAAAATTGTTAAACTCCCTCAAATTCACTGTTTAATTAGGTATAGTGGCTGAACCTATATGGAAGGGCAAGAGACGGATTGGAGGATGTAATAAAGAAAGTGTAACCCTTAGTGGGGGTTCGTTCAAAACGACTGTCGTGATGGCGGGTCTGGTTGGCCTCCTGGCTGACGATGGATTGGGGGGG
>KN887452.1:26639-38808 GCA_000934455.1 Apostichopus parvimensis | reverse complement strand
CCCCCCCCCGTAATCCCGCCAATGGACATGGCCGTCCATGCCGTATCAATCAATTTAAGCTTTTAAGCGTTTTAGTTGTTGGATTTGTACTACGTTTTTAGAACTTTCATTGTCATTTCTTTACTTCCTAGCAGAATTGCGAATAAAATCAGTTATGGCAGGTTCATCAAGCTTGGAAACCGAGGAAGACTTTTTCCATTGTACAATTTGTACCAATGTTTTTGTGGAACCAAAGCTTCTGCCATGTTTTCATAGATATTGCAAAGGATGTTTGGAAAACCTGATAGAGAAGGATACGGTGGCATGTCCTTTGTGCAGCTACCAATGCCCAGTACCGACAGAGGGAGTGCAGGGGTTCAAGACCGATTATCACATGGAAAACAGGATCCAATTTAAATCTATTAAATCTTCTTTTGTCAGTGAAACCCGAAAAAAATGTTTTGGATGTCAAGAAAAATCGATCATCGCTTTTTGCTTCAAGTGTAACGGTTTTATATGCAATGATTGTTATAAATATAAGTTTACTAACAATATGATGGCAGATCATCGAGACAAAGTGAAAATAGCGAAATATTTCCAACAAGAACAATTCGATTTTCAAAACTATTTATCCCTGAAGGAACCACCAGAGTGTCATATTCATAAGAATGCCCTATCCCATAAATTATGCTATACTTGCAACAATCGTCCAGTATGCATCACGTGTTCTTCCAACGAGCATAAAGAGCATAAACTTTACGAAATTAACGCTCCAGATACCACCGACAAGAAGAAAGTTATGGCGGTAAAAGAGGAACTCAAGAAATGTGAAGGCATAGATGAAAGTTTACTGGAAGAAATTAAAAATTCACGTGAAAAAATTAATGAAACGGCAAGATCTGCTACTCAAAGACTTGACAAAGAGCATGAAGCAGAAGAACGAGCTATGCAAATTGAGGTTCAAAAACTAATGACGAGCCAAAGCGCAACTGAAGGTAAGTTGGAAAAGAGCTTGCATGATAAAACAGCATCGTTGAAGTTAACTTTGAATGCCGAGATTCAACGGGTTACTCAGGAATATCAAGCAACGGTTCAGGCATTAGAGAGCAAAGTGAACACAGTGAAAGAAACATTGAAGAGAAACCATGAAAGTGAAGTACAAAAAATCAATGAGAAACTTTTACAATTGACTGCAAAGTTAAAAGAGGGAAAGCTTGCTTTGGATAAGCAAAATTCAGACAGATGTAAAGAAGTTTTGAAGATAAGTCACTGTGCAGAAAATTTATGCAAACGACAACAGAATCTCTGTGCAACATTTAAAAGTATTGATGACACGAACGACTGGACACTGAGTCTGGTTGATGTAACGGACGCCAGCAAGCAACTGTTGAAAGATGTTGAAAAAACAGTTCTTAAGTTGCAGTCTCTCTTCGCGAAGAAGACAGGAAGTGTTTGCAACGTACCAGTGTTTCAACCGGTTAGTGATGTCGAAATTGAAGGCATGAAGTCTACTACGCAAAGAATACACAGTATTGCAAGTTGTGAGAAAGACCGTATAGTGATCACCGGCTATGATTCACCGAATTTCACATTTATTGCCGTTGTTGACGGAAACGGAAAACAGTTACTAAATCGCAAATGTAAAGAGCAAAAAGCCATTTCAGCCCGTTTGTGTGCCTCCTATTCAATGTCAAAGGTAGCAACTGTAACTAAATTCAACACGATTGGTGTTGTTGATGCCATTGGTAATTTATACAAAGAGGAGGACATTTCAAACATCATAAATACGTTGACAACTAAGTGGCGTCTTACTTGTGTGGCCAGTGATCCGAGTAATACAAATATATATGTTGGTGCTAGCAATGTAAAGATTTATGTCTTCAACCAGCAGCTAAAGCGCATTTATACTGTTGATTTATCAAAGTGGTTGAAATCTTTGACAGGTGTTGTCGTTCTTGAGCGTGATCTCTTGGTCCTTGATAAAGAGATGAAAATGGCGTTCATAGTCACGAATCAAAATCAACCAAAGCTTCAGCAGGAAATTGACAATTCAGGTTTTGGAGGGAATGAATACTATCCTATGGATGTCTGTACAGACAATAATGGTTTTATTTTCATTCTGTGGGCCACGATACCAGATAATGGTGGACGAATAGCTGTGAAGTACAGTCAAGATGGTAGTAAGTTACTCTCTCAACAGAAAATGGAAAAGCGAGTCGATTGCATTACCATAATGAAGACATGTCATGACAAAGAAATACTAGTAGCAGCTTGTAGGCAATCTTGTAAGATGTATCGGTATGCCATGGTAAGTTTTTATTTTCATGTGGTCAGTTGAACATCTAACTTTTCTTTAAGTTTCGTTTAAAAAACTCATTGTTTTTTTTATATTACAAATTTTAGTAGAAAAACAATAATTTTTCTTCAGTTTGTAATTCCCTATTATGTATGAAGTAATGAAGTTGTTTCTAGTACATGTCTTTAATTCCTGAAGGTTAAGGAATAAAGGGATGACATGTTTAATGTATTTTTAGTAAAATTGCTCCGTCGTCAATGAAACAACTGAAAATACATGACCAATTTGTTGCTATAATGTTTCTTACTCAACTCAATTTATAACCTCTTTTATCACAAAAAGGTTGACCCTTGCGACAACGATGTGCCTTCTTCTTGTAGCAGCCAAGAAATACATCAGTCGCTGAACATATCAATAGGTTAGTATTTTTCTCAAATATGTACCTAGGAGTAGTTCATGACTTTACGTGTTTGATATTGAATCTGGGGGCGCCCCTCGGATGTCGCGTTCTACCTAACCCCGGATTACGATCTGCGTGCTCTCAGTAAAGAACATGATAGGAATTTTGGAACGCAGTTTGTGTTCCTTTCTAACAATCTTCCTCTATTTTCGTTCACATTCAGCTGAGGAAATGGACAAAAGAGAGATATATATATATAGATGTTCAGGCAAAAATATTTGATGAAAACGATTCTCTATTGCTTCAGATAACAATAAATCAGGGCGTCAAGACAGCGGTTCTACTACTAAACCAACACAGGGAGTAAAAGACAAACATCCAAAGCGGCACTTAGATAATGATAATGATGGGTCAAAGAAAAGGAAATTCGTCTCGGACACTCAATCTGTTGTAAGTGTTTTTTGTTTCTTTCAATAAGCATCCACAAGAAATGTACAAACAAAAGTAGCTTTTATAAATTTCATGTTGCACTTCATGGCCATACTGATGAACTATAAAGAACGTTTCCATGTTTGTATATTTAAGGTTGCATGTCTTAAATATCGATTTTCCTTTGGCTGCCACAGGCACAGACAATGCCCGTTTATCCTTGTATGCGTTGTGTGTGAGTTTAATATATTATAAATTATTTCTCTCCTCGGAGTTATTCCAAATCGAGTAGCTATGACTTTAATTATTTGATATTTGGTGCTAATTGATCACTTTTGAATGAATAATAAGTCAAATATGTTTTCATATGGACCACAAGAAAGAGAAAGAAACTATTGACGTAGATCAAAACATTGCCCTACAACAATTACATGACAAGCAAAATAGGTTAGAGAAGAAAATGGAGGAACAAAATAGCATTGTAAAGCAGGATCAGGAACAAAAAGTAGGCCAAGTTTTGAAATTATCGGAAGTTGTTAATCAATTAGCTGGCAGAATGAATAATTATAATGCAACAAATACAAGCGTTCATGTCGCTGACAATGACTGGATTACCATACAAAGCCTGCCGGAGTTACACATCGCCTGCCAACGATTGGTTGTTGATTTTGAAAGGGAATCCTTTGAACTTGCCTCGATACTGAGTACTTACTCTTTGAGTGTTTCGAACAGGGAAGGTGTGAACAAAGTAGACATCTGTCCCACTTCTTTTTATGGCGAAATGAGTGTCACCGAAATTGCTGAAATGAAAAAGTACCAGGCAAAAGGTTCAAAGTATAACTAGTTGCGGGAAAAAACCGCATAACGATCACGGGTTATGAATCACGACAGAACTCATTTCTTGCTATTATTGATTCCGAAGGAGAGCAAAGAAAATTCATCAAAAATAAGGAAAGAAAAGCCGTTCCAAGATGTTTCATTGCCTCTCCTTCAGATTCAAAGGTCGTTATTGTTTCAAAGTTTAATTTGATAAATATTCTTAATACTCAGGATTTGTCAGTATTGTTGCATAAGGACATCCCATTGTGGGGAGACACATGACGTTTATCGTGTGTAGCCACATATCGAGCTACTAAGGAAATATATGTGGGTGCAAGCAACTTGAATATCTATGTCTTTAACGAACATCTCAGCCACGTGCAAACTCTAGATTTGTCAAAGATCGTAACTTCCATAGCAGATATTCTTATTCTTGAACGCGATCTCCTGGTCTGTGATGAAAGTGCAAAAGGAGCCTACATAGTTACAAGGCAAGGCGGTCTATCAGTTCTCAAACATGAAATGAAAGCATTCGGAAGGGACGAGTATTGTCCATTAAGTGCCTGCAGAGACAAAGAAGGGTGTATTTTCATGTTGTGGTCCAAGAAACAAGGAGAAGTTGATTGCCAGTTTGCAAAATATAGTCAAGATGGCCGAACCCTAATTACAACATGAAGTCTGGACAAACGGACAGAGTGTGTAACTATAATGGAGCAATCTGAAGGAAAAGAAAGTCTGGTAGCTGCTTCAGGAAAATCAAACAAGATGTTTCTTTATACCCTAGTAAATATGATACAATATTTCTTTTCAATACATTGTCATTTTCAGATATTTCTTTTTTGATTACAAACGTATTACCAGAAGGCCACATACACATCAAAGTGTTTTGCCAAGGGGATTTTTTTTCTGCATAACTTGATCAGAAGTGTGTTTGTGGCATTCATTTACATATTCTTTTTGGCAATCATATGACTCATTATGAATACCGCCCTTATCTCTACAGTTTGTTGGCCGACAGATAAATTTGTGTGCAATATAATTTCAAACTTTAATGGACAAATGCAATTACTCATCTCAGATTATGTCTTCATATCTCGCTAGTCTCGGTCTACTAATCCTCACACCCAGGATGCCCGTAGCAAAAAAAACCAATGGAGAAGGTCATCTATCAATCAAAGTACAACAGACCAGATAACAGAGCCACTTCTGCATTAGTAAACACAAAATCGATTTATATTTTCCGTTGATTGTGCCGCCTTAGAATAACATTTTCTTGATTCAGTTGATCCTCTCAACCAACTCATCGGCGTTTTATAAACTTTATGGGTTCGGTTATTAATCAAATATCTTTTTATCCCTCATAACGTCAACTGACATTACCTTTTCATTTAATTAATTTCAAGATCTAGGTGGAAGGATACACGTTTACTGTGGTAGGAGGATGTATGTTAAACCTGACTATATATGTTAGGTAGGATATCCATCAAAAGAGAAAACTATAAAAAAAAATAGCTCTATCGACAGCTCTTTTGAAATTTAAATGAAATTTATATTCAATCATTTACTGTTTGTTGATTGTTAAATAACGTATTGTTGTCTTTTTGTTGCAAAATAGGGAGTATCGGACTTAGGTGCTTCAACGTCTGGTTATTCCTTGACCCAAAAACCTATGCAGCCCGGTACAACACAAACAGGTTTTGTAGTTATTTCAATTTCTTCAATAAGTATAAGAAAATGTATGATCGTGATTCCCTCGTCTGCTTCAACATGTTAAGTTCAATATGCAATCTAGCATGTTATAGTTCATTTTCTTCTGATAACGTGTTTTTATGATTCTTTCCCCTTGCACTTTGGTAAACACCTCAATGATCTCTTTCAGTACGCAACAGAGGCTTTTGGATATGAATTCTACTTGGCTTGTATTCCTTTTATATTCCTTGTCAGAGGCAAAATGAATCTATGCGATGGTGATGGTGTATATGTGGGCGCATGTTTGTATATGTGACGCTTGAAAACACGGTAACTCAAAAAGATAATGGTGGGTTAACTTCATACTTGGTATGTGGATCTGTCTTATTTAATACAGGAAGCCGTTGTGTTCTGCGTAGTTCAATGGACATTTGGGGTCACACATTTTAAAGTATGAAAACTTTGCAAACACGATAACACAAGGAGTATATATGTCTTGAAATTCATATGTAGTATGTACATCCTGCTTGGTGAGTGCAAAATTCGTATTATAATTGGTAGAGGGGAAAGGTCACATGATGTTAACAGGCATCAAAGTCTGAAAACCTTTTAGACATGAAAGCTCCAAATTAAAGCTACAATTAATCTAGTTTGGTCAAATTCAGCTCAGTTTAGTTCTGTGAAGGGGCTCTATAGGTCTTCAACGAAACATACCCGGCATCCAGGTGAATAGAATCTGCTTCAGAATTCATACTCTTGTTTTAAAAATGCTCTTAAACCTTCTATCAGGTCCCCCCTATGAGCCTCAATTAAGGTTTCAACATGTTATCTCAAAGGGGCACAAACTGGCTCTCGGAGTCAAAAGGATATCTCAAATGGTGAAACATTGAAAAATGTCTCTAAACTATTTCACAATGTTTCAACAATATCAGATAAGTCTCAACAAGGTTTTAAGCGATTGCTAGCTTAAAATTCGTAAAATGTGGTTATATTTTACATAAGGAAGACTGTTCGTTCTTGATACTGAAACATTATGGTGTAAATGTCTATCCTATACAATCCTTACCAGTGAATGACATGTTTGATGCTCACAAGGGACTACTACAAACCTTTACTGGTTCTCACTTCATTCTTGGACAAATTTTACTTACTTGCTCTTCATTAGTCAGATATATTTTTTTTGGAATTTAGAAGAAATTGTATTGCAAGGAATCACAGCGCTAACTGGCTTTCTGTTTCTGTTCTCATTATATAGTTACTGCAAGAGCAAATGCACCAATACTCTTGCAACCAAATCAACAAGTGACACAATTTTCTGACAATCGTTCCGTAAAAAGGAACATCAGTACCACAGAAATCACTTCAGAGGTAAGTGTATGGACAGCGAAGGTTAGTTCATGAATAGGGTAGCTTTACCTAATGTCAGTGAAGTGGTCTGATAAACGTTGTGCTGGTCTAGTCGAAAATGTTGGTAATACTAATAATATTATGATGCAGCTGCAGCTGCATTTGATTATTGGACCAGGATCATATAACCTAATTCAACCTTACTATGGACTTGGAACTGTATTTGGACACGGCATTTTTGGAACTCTGGATGATTTTGGGATGGGTTGTGGTGAGAGACTGAACTCAAAGTTGAGACCGACATCAGGCTCGTCTATCAATATGGTATATACTCTCCTCTGAAATATGACATGACGTTTCATTTTTCTGCTACAGGACCTACAGTAAATGATATAAATGATGTAAATGATACGATTATAATCTTTGCGTGTGTTGCTGAACTAGACTGCAAACCTGGTTTAAACTATAACACAAATAATATTCTGCACCTTTCTATCACAGGTCAGAAAGCAACAAGGAAACAGAGAAAAGTCTTTGATGGGTGGAAAATCTTCACAAGCACTTAAAAGAACGCATCCTACGGCATCAAATTGCAGTCCATGTACCTCAAGCTCTGGTTAGTGAATTAATAAAACAGAGGTTATGATAGTCTATATGTGGCATTTGTTACTTTGACTTATTTTATGACTATTATTAGTTTCAGTTATAAATATATAAAGCGGCGTCGTTTGAAGCATAAAAAGGCACAAGTGTTAGTCGACGAATGCCAATTAATAAGGTCCTGATTTATTTATTGGTGGCACTTCATTTGTGAAGCCAAAAAAAAAACAGTCAAAGGTAACACAAACCCAACCATCATTACTGGTTCTTGTGATGTAAGTAAATAACATGCAAAACTTACCCAAACAGCTAAACGAATTTTATTCCATTTGGGAGAATATAACATGTAATGTTCCTTCACGCAGCAGGCTGAATACTTAGAAAAGTTTAAATATTACATGTTCCAGCAACATGTGTCTTTAATTTGTACGGGGATTTTTACGTATTAGAATGCTTATGTTCTGACACGAAGATTGGTTTTGCAAATGCTGAAACTAACATGTTGGACCTGTTAACATGACAATTCTGGCAACGGTTTGATTGCAAAGCTGGTAAAATTCTACCTTGAAAATATGAAATGCCAAATACATGACATATTTTCTATTTATTTATCTCTCATGTATCTATCTATCAATTTATTTATCACCTATTTCACTGTAGCTTAGTTTATAGGTATAGAGTATAAACATAGGAAACAATGAGAGTGTACCCTTCTATCACAAGCTCCAATAAGAAAAATAACTAAATATCAAATACGAAGTACCAAGATGGTAATGCCTTGTCAAGAACAGATACAGGTAAAATGAGTTCCACGAACCAATAGCGTCAATAACGATACGACCTTCGTCTGTTCTGCTGGTAATCGCTTTCACACAAATACAATTAATGCTTTTTATAGTAAATCTGTGTAATGTTAAAGTTTTAACAAAACATATATAAAAAGGTTAAAAAAAAATACTCGACAGAAAATGTTCTACTTACTGAAAGCGCAACACATTTCTTTGAGTTTGTATCCATATTCCTACCAAATATATACATCTCAACTTGTAGAATACATTTTATTTTGTAAAAGAAGACATTAAAGCTGATTTTTCTTTTTTCTCTTTACAGCAGAAAATGTAATATTTCATATGAAGGATAAGGAATTTATAAGGAAGCAAAAGTGCATGTTTATACCCGGAAAACTATCCTGCTTTGTAAAAAAAAATGCTTGTTAAGTAATTTCATTTCAACGTCGAAAAGAAAAATAGACGTGTAGGTGCAATTCCAAAATAGATGTTTTTAGTATTTCAAAATGAACAGAGAGGTGATTAATTTTTTCCCATCAAACTTAAAATTCTATTGGTCGGTAAAATCATGTGTGAAAATCTAAAACTGAAAATAACGGATCTTCACTTTATTTACTTATAACCATGGCATCTTAAAAGTCCGGTTCCAATCATCGGGTTTTAGTCGTTTATCAGAGCTTTCCAATTTCTAATTGTAGTAGGAGTTTTGGCTACTTTTCCAGATAATAATGATAAACAGCTTGCGAAAGTGATCTATCCTTCAGAGCTTTATTAAAATACGAGTTGTCTAAATAGGTGTCACGGTTTTCTATAAGGCCACCGTGTTTTATATCTGAAACTTTATTGCAACTAATTTCCAACATCAAGGTCATGTTCCTTTCCCTCTTGCCTTAAATAATCTAAAGGCACTCTTCATTATATTTATCATATTCATATCTAAGTCAGCAATAAATTTCAGCAGATTGGCAGCAAATAATTCACGTTTCATTGATCATATGGCTTAAATGTAGATTGATAACGTACCATTTCTCAACCCAGCTCGCAACCCAGCTCGCAACATCGATGTCAAGAAAAACAAAAGGGAAGATGCAACCAGTGCGATATCCAACATGCCAGCGCAAAGGCTATCTGATGAAAGTGTCAATCTCTCTCACACTGAGGTATAATAGTTGATCATTTGTAAGGAACTTTCATATAAAAGAGTCTTTGGATGCATCTGTACTATATATTGCAACTTGAAGTATTTTCATGTTCAAGAATTTTCGGGCTTAGTCTGTCCGATATTTATGTTTTTAATTGAAACAGATACAGTTTTTGTTTGAGTATTTTTTCTTAACACTATAAATTGCATCTGGGGACACATCTTGGGGGATGGCACGTGCCCCACCCCTCCCCCCAGGCTACCACCTGGCGACGCCACTGCCCATTGGAATGAAAATTGATATAAAGCGGCGTCGTTTGAAGCTTAAAAAGTTTAATTTAATTGGGAATTTCTACGTATTAGAATGATAATGTTCTGTGACGAAGATTGATTTTGCAAATGCTGAAACTAACATGTTGGACCTGTAAACATTACAATGCTTGCAGCGGTTTTGATTCCAAAGCTGGTTAAATTCTACCTTGAAAATATGAAATGCCATATAAATGACATATTATCTATTTATTTATATATCTATCTATTTATTTATCGCCTATTTTACAGTAGCTTGGTTTATAGGTATAAAGTTTAAACATAGGATACAATGAGAGGGTATCACAAGCTCCAATAAGAAAAAATCACTGAATATCAAATACGATGTACCAAGATGGTAATGCCATGTTTCCAACATGTATCCAACATGCCTGCGCAAAGGCTATCCGGTGAACCTGTCAATCTCTCTCTCACTGAGGTATAATAGTTAAATAGTAAAGAGCTGGTCGCACAATATGCTACACGGTTCTGAGTAGTAACTGATATGGCCTAGTCTAGTTTTCTTTTCATAAGAGGATAGTTCTGAGGAAAGTTTATTTTTGATTGATGAAAAGAGAATGTGTTCTATGCATCCAAGTGAAATTTGTATCTCTTTCCTACATGCCGTTTTCAAGATATTGATAATATAACTTTGTATGGGACCAGACTAGAAAGTGATCTTACTTCTGGTCCCGCTGCCTCGTTGCTATAACTATATATTAAGAAATGTACTTCATTGTGATTTAATGGCAGCAAAATAAATAAACGAAATAATTAAAATTGTCACAAATTGTACCATAAGTGATGTAGGATCAGACAGGAGTGATGTCAGGGTTGCCCACCATCTAAATACTTACAAAATACTTACAAAATACTTTCACATATTTAGAAACCATCATTCATAGTTAATTTTGCAAGTAACACATGTATATTGTAAAGAAATAATATAGAAAATATGTAAGTTTGCGTGATTCAGAACATTCCATAGTTAATATCGAGCTCAACATCTGCAGACTAACCTGAAATACGAATGGCACAGTGCAATAAAATTTGTCACATTTGTTCATTCTTCATCTTCACGTTATGATAAACATTTTACTTTCTTTTTTCCCCTATCATTTCTTCTCTCTATTTAGCAAACCAGAACGTTTCTTTCGAAGAAATGATCACAAAATATGTCAGACTGTTGTTATACCGACCTCCTCCGACATCGATGGGAACTGAATTGAGAGTATTAGTTTGTATATAACTTCTTAGTTTACATAATAAATATGTTTTCGTGTCCTAACAGATTTACGGAAATAGAATTGTCATTAAGTAGACCCGAGTTACAAGTCATTGCTCTATTCCATACCATTATTTGTATATACTTCGCCACTCACCGCATACTCCGGATTTGCATAGCGACACATTCAGTAGCTTTAAACTGTAGCCTGGTCACCCAGATACCTTTTTTTTCAGTTATAAAAAACTGTGAACATAATGAAAGGAACCACAATAGCGCCGCCAGTTGTAGCAGATTTAGTGGGATATCAAAAGCATCATCAAAACCTAGTGCACACTGAGTGATTCTTACACGATATAAACTGATACAGCATTGGACCAATTAAAAAATCTGTTTGTTGAAATGAAGGGGACCAATCAAGGACCAGTTGTTATCGGCTACTTGGAGTAAAGAAGCGTTTTAAATTGACTAACCTCAGATTGAGGGTTAGATCAAACGTGCGACATGTATCAGAATATATTTAAAAGGTCAAATCTACCCATCATTTTGAAGCTACGTTAGTTATAATAAGTGATAGCACTGTATACATGAAATAAATATATTCATTTTAGCCAGTAATTTTAATTACATTTTAAGAGCAATAATTGAGATTTAATAGTTTCGAGTTATTTTGTCCTCAACTTTTGATAACTGTATTTTAGAAGGTCTTTCTTTCTTTTTTCACTAGTGCTCTATTTTATAAAATGATCAGTTTGTAATCCACAATTGGAGCTTTCGAGTTAACAGTTAATTTCATTTTCCAAGACCTTTCAGAGAGAACTCAATTGGGCATCAGAAAACCATACCCATTTGGCAATGGAATACCATCCACCTCTCAAAACTTTAGCAAGCTTCCACTTTTATACTCTTACTTTTTCCATTCTTGTTATGCTTTCAAATTAAAGAGCAAAGTTAACAATAAAGTAATATCATTAATTATGTGCCTTTTTATCGGTATTTTAGCATAAAATATGTTAACATCTCGTATCAATGCATCGAACGCTATATGGCATAATTTCAGATATACACTGTATGTTAATGATACTCCATATATTAAGGACATGGGCCAACAACATTTTACCAATGGGTAGTTCAGTAACCCCCCCCC
>KN887451.1:21418-42269 GCA_000934455.1 Apostichopus parvimensis | reverse complement strand
ATATAACACAACCGACAAAAGACACCGTTCTCACTACCAATAGAACATATGAGCCAATTTGACCCGTGGAGAAGGAAATCTGAGAGGCAATAATCTAATTGTGTTTAAATATCTTTATGAAAACATGTATAAAATCGTAAACTTATGAAAAACTTTCACCCATGACCTACGGGACGCAGAAACAAGATGCAACAGAAAAGCAAATCTGTTTGCACTTTTAAGTTTTGTAAACACCGTGATGAACGCACTGTATCCTGCACATACAAAAATGGTCAGATGAAGACAAATTTAGCTAGGCCACCACAGCCTAACGTGATTAGTCTCAGAACATACATTCTTAAGAAGAAACGGTGTATAGACTACCTTTACCACGACACAAAAATGATAAATTTATCTGTGATTGGTTTATATATTAACATTGATCTATTAAGTTTTAAATGAACATTTATCTTTTTCGTAGTCTTGATTTGTCTTCGGAAGTATCGCAGGATGAGAAATATGAAGTTCATAACTTTCTTTTAGCCATTTTATTAATTAATTCCTTGATATATAAAGATAATTCTAACAATGAAAATAATTTACAATAGTTTTTGTACATATCTGCTTGATAAATATACTTTCCATCAAAAATTTTTATTTTTTTTCTATACACCACACATTTACATTTACATTTACAAGTAATCATAATAAACTAAATCCAAACCTGGAAAAGCGCATTTAACTGCTAGGTCAGGAGTACTGGGGTTAATTTTAGCGTGTTAATAATGGCTAAAATTTATCAAACGTATGTACCAGAAAAATTCGAACGTTCAAAAGTATATGCCCATGCAGTAACTTGAACACTTTTAGGTTAAACAATACTGTCATGATGGAGAGGAAACACACTTTTAATGTTTTAAAATTGTCTGTAAAATTGATAAGACGAGTGACCATTATTAATTAATGGCCATCATATATCTCACATATATATAATTCACATTCCCTTGATTACATAAACACAGGAATAGACGCTGCATTATTCATAATAAATTGTGTTCATCGTGGAATTGGTTTGTCGTCACAGTAGCATATGGAGAAAACGTTCCTTTCTTCTAAACATTGGCCGAAATATAAAATATCAAACATTAAGAAATAATTCGCAATGTATACGAGAAACGTTAAATACAAAAGAAAACTTATACAAATGTGGGCCATATGAAAGTTACGTATCATCCGAATCAAGGGAAAATAATCCTCGTACGAATATTTCTTAGGAACAGTCTTTTTCAGAAATGTCAAATTACTACGCATCTGGTGTTGCACTTAAGTCCAGCATATACCCTCATCACCAGGTCCGTTTACAAAAAGACCTTGGCATAATCCAGATTACAAGGGAAATAGAGCTACATGGTGGTAATTCGACTCCCTGTTTCAAGACACAAGTCTTCATTGTAAAACCATATTATTTTTGTAATTGTGACAGTTGGACGTCTCGGATTTCTCGAGCCTTCTCAAATGACGTTTTGTTATATCTCTCCAAACAAAGTCACTGTGAACCACAAACACTTACTGATCTGACAATATCGAGTCAGATGGTACGCATGTGCGATGATTTTAGTGAATTCAAAGTTATACTTTCCCCGATCCAATGATAATTTGCTGTTCATAAACTCATTTACACCTGCATGGGAGCTGGAACACAGCTCTACGCGAAGACGGTTGCTCGCTCAGAGAGCCAACCCGACTTAGCCCATCTCAAACTTTCAAACCCTATTTGGGCCACGAGGTTATCGTGGCTGCATGATTTACACTATAAATAGAGCTGTATTTGCGTTATTATCGTGATTCAGACACAAAACGTCGGTAACCTCATCTTAGGAAATTCTAGATAGGCTAAATGCGATAGTAAGCATTTAGTTAAGTGATAAATATTTTCTTGAAGACGGCAGCACCGGCTAAAGGACAGTGGTTTATCTATTATGTAAACTCTTAAGTAACACGTTTATATGGTATTGGACTAATAGTTAATTTCTGAGTGAGTATCGAACGATTAAAGACACGATTTGTACAAACCATTTGCCCAATTCTGTTTTGAAATTGACTCTTCTATAACTACGTGCCCAACGAGAGTGAAAAGCATGGTTTAGGTAAAATTGCGTTTGAACAAGATGGTCATCACTTGTTATAAATGTTAAACTGTTCAAACAAGTTTTCTGATAACGCTGCCCATGTTAGATCTGTCACTCCAACGGAGGGAGTACCAATCACCGACACCGTAACTTTAGTTTTGTTTGGCAAACTCTCACATAATTATGCAACTAATAAGGTGTTATCACAAACGTTTCTTCCTGTCCTGTCAAACGGAACCTCAGCGCATGCTTGATTCTTCATGTAAGAATTATAGTTTATATAGGAGCCTACGTACTTTTTGAGTACTTTTGACTTTAAGCTGCAGATCTTCTGCATCTTCCCTCACTGCTTTATTACAATCGTGTCTCCGATGTTCTTTCGTTGACGAAGAGTTCTGAAGCTGGCGTCGGAAGCGTTACGTGACCGTTGGCTTCAACCTCGTATGCGTCATTGACGTAACCGGCAACCTTCGCTTCGTAGTTTTTACCGACAGATGAACAGCATCTTTTTGTACAGGTTTTGGGTAGGCAGCAGAAAAATGCATCGACTAGGGGACAGAATAAGTCACGGTTAAGGGACGCGGGGTCCATTGGTCCTGTCAGCAAGCTGACGACCAAACCTACTACAATGGTCATTAAACAAGTAAAACATCCATAGTACATGTACGATACGTTGCATAACTTGAGAAACCACATTGGTAAATCATCATCGTCGTTCAAGACTGGAGTAGTTACGTAAGAGGTCGTTGTTTCCAGCATTGTAAAGTTTGACATCACATCGCTGCAGTTGTAGTTCAGATATCCCAGTTGATCTGTGAGGGGAAGCGGTAGTAAGAAGGAGGAAACAAGGAAGAAATAGCCAAGAACAGCACCGGACACCAACCCACTCATAGCACCGGTAGAATTGCAATGCGGGAGGAACATTCCAAGAGAAAATACACCAAGGAGAGGACCGCTGAGTACGCCGACGAAACCAAGAGCGGCCTCTAGCAGATTACTGCCAAATAGTGGTGCAACGTAAGCCAAGGATGTCGCAATAACTCCGCAAACTGCGGCGATCAATTTGGTGATGAGGGTAATGCATGCTTCGCTGTACTTAAAATGCGGTTTGACGAAGTCCTCGGAGATGTTAGCGGACACTGCATTGACCCCAGAGGATACCGTGCTCAAGGAAGCACTGAATATGGCCGAGAGTATAAGACCAGAAAGACCTCTGATGTGTCCAAACAAATCGACGATGAACAAGGGCATAATCTGGTCACGTGTCTCAATCCGTCCAGCATCTACCGGATCACATTCGACGTAGTAAGCAAACATGACGACTCCACAGGCACTCGCTAGAATCCTCGTTAATGAGACTCCTATCACTCCAATCCAGGCCGATACGGTCGCCCCCTGTTCTGACTTACAGCTGAGGTTTCGCTGTACTACCAGTTGATTAACACCTGACGTGTACACTGCTTGAAATACGCCACCAATCATGATTGCCCAGACACTATGACGTATGGTAGGGTCGATCCCGACATCAAAGAACTGATCCCGATTTCCTTTTTCCAGTAAGTCGATGATATTGCCGACGCCTCCGACCTGAACGGTACCAGTAATGAGGACGACGATTAAGCCCAAGACCATGACCATAGCCTGTTGAAGTCGAAAGAAAAAAAAAACAAGTTTGGGTAAGAAATTAAGAAATGTAGGACTACGAATAAAGGAATAATATACGGCTAAATATTCATATCTCGTACGCGTGGGAGCTCGATGAATATCGCTACCACGGCCATAGTCTTTGATGTGGTGAATTGGAGTTAACGCTAGCAATATGACCAGTTTTACAGTGGCGTCATAAATTTTGGCTTCTTGTGTTAAAAGTCTATAGCCGTTACCATGTTGGAAATAGTAGACTGAAGCCAATTGTGTCATGTGCGACAAAGTTGCAAATTAGTTTAAGAAGATTAACCTTTTATTAATGACTGAACGTTGATAGCTTACAGGAGTCGTCAATAATTGATCAGTTTGGCAGACTTTTCGATGTATATACTAAACCAACGGAGTGGTATGGTTGTTCGTTAGTAGTGCTAATATTGAAACATCCGTAATGATTGTAGGCTAAATATGTGTGACCCTTGACAAAAAGTTGCTGGGTGGACCAAAACTCATCGAAATCCAAGATAGTTTCGAAATTATCAACTAGAAGAAAACGTATGCCTGTACCATGAAAAAATTCGCAAAGAGTTATTTTACGATTCGCATCCAGATTGGTGCTATTAGGTACATTGTGACATAATAGTGCCATTGGTAGCGTACCAAGTTTCTACTTTCCTATTTTTTTCCCTGTTCATTTCTTCACGGGGATCTACAAAGGATGCCGTTCCTTGTACTGTCGAAGAAGACGAATATGCGTGGTCTGTTTTAGCCTTTGGCATGATCGCATATCAGTTTTAGCCCAATGTAACATTCACTTCCAAACGTGTGAACCCTAAATACGTAAAGGTTTCCCAAAATTGTAAAACTCAAATTCATCTGACACTTGATAGTTATGTACTTGCGTTCCCTATGACTGAAAGAACACTATATTCTATTGCGAAACGTCAAAGTCCATCAGAGGTCAAAGATGTGCAAAACGATTATGAGAGTATACGAATCCTTCTACAGTGCGTTAATACCATGCAGCTATGCCTTTTAAGACAAGTCACCCAAGATGGAAACCCAACTACTCATGTCAAGCTCAGTCTCCTTACATCGTGACTGCAATATTATGACGTCATATATACATATACGTCATACAAAGCAGACCATAAATCGTCTTGTCGGCAAGCCGCTATAGTTCTGGACAAACTTTTGAAGGAATATTAAAAAGACTTGTCTCCCAAATGAAGAGGGATTTTCCTAGGCTATATATGAGTGAGTTTTCTACCAGTAACATCCACATGAAGGAGATTTATGATAGCATTTTTTCTGCCTAGCACTAAGGAAAATTGGTTTGTTTTGTGTGTGTTAGGCGTTTAGCCTATTGCATGGTTTTAACATACATTGTTGTTGTTTTTCCGTTTCTGTAATGGTTAACGAACCAGGAAACAAGTTTCTTGGACTGTTGAGCAGTTCTTAAATGAACCTTTTAATACGTGATGTGACCACACATAGACCACAGTTACATGTAAAAAGTACAAATCAAGTGAGCTGCCTATAGGCAGCTCTTCGATAGGCTATACGATAGGCTATATTGTTGGATTCAGTATGACTAATACAGCTTATTGTTAACTGTAAATAAGTCCTATATGAAAGAATTCAATAGTGTCACAACAAACAGAAAACGATCAAGTTAACACAGAAGAATGGCCTCCTTTTGTGATTAATCATATGTGAAGTGAACCACTTATGCGTTCAACCGAGTTGAAGGTATAATGCAGTGGGTGCCAAATATGTATATAATGGGATACATATTCACCCTACCAGTTGCCTAATACACCTGTTGTTGGTCTCTTTTTACGAATTTCCCCTCATTTTATGTCGACCTTTCATATTAGCAGCTTTCATGTAGTTTACCATGGTTCTATCTGATGAGTTCTTACCTCAAATAATTGATATATATTAGTGACGTCATACTTCTGACTTATCAGTTTAATCAGGTGCACACGTTAGGTGTGGTTTCATAACTTAGAAGAAAGTTATGAAAGTTTGCTTAGTACTTGATCTCATTTGCGATTCATTAACAACAACGACAGATGACGTCATAGCCCATCGCAAGTCGTCCATCGGCGGTAGCCAATCAGGGAGCTGATACTCTTAAAGGTGATATATGTCCTGTATGTAAAGCAGCTCTCTGATCGTAATATATGGCATTAGTACGGGAAGCATAGACAATATTATCGCTCGTGCTTTGACGTATTTACTAAAACAATTTTAACTTAGTAGTTAGTCTATTTAGACTACAGGAGAACACAGGACCTTGGTGGGGTGTTGAGGCTCTTCAATGAGAATTTGTGACTGGTTGAGGGTATAGCTCTCATAATAACTGGCGCTGGCAAATACTTGAGCATATGTTCGGTCTTACAAAACAACAACAAATTTTTGCTTCTAAATGTTTTAAGCACAAAATGTTTTCAAGCTCAAATAATGGTCTACAACGAACATGTCTTTAATCGGACATTTTCTTCAAGATTTGGAAAGGATTTTCATGAATTGCGAACTTAAAATATTCTTTGTTGTTATATTTGAGTATGTTTTTTAGCGAGCCCAACTATCATGGTATCTTCTTTAAGCCCGAATCGACACAGATTCAGCCTTGAAACTATACTTTATGGACCTACAGTTTCACTGATTCTTGACGTAAAGGAGACACACCCCTAACCATTGTTATTGGTCTAAGTGATAAGAGATAACTTTGATGGGCAAATGGATTGATAAAGGTACAAACAATTCTAGACGCTATCCTGCTGACCTCCTATACATAGACAATAATATCCTTATTATAATTAAAAGATATCAATTCCTACTGTATGTTTTGTTCTGTGTATACAATCATTTTAAATATAAGTTACCAAATGCTGTGTCTGAGGCTGTGAGCCATTATAATGCTGATACTAGTTACTACATTACTACACGTAATAGGAATTGATTTCAAGCAACGCATGATAGCCAGCATGGACAATTGCTCCTGAACAATTATATGCTACAACATATGGCAGTCCCTCTCTCCGTTTATTAGTCTGAAGTCTTTTCAAGTTATACCCAAGGAAGAACTTCTCAACGAATACCTGGAAGCAAGTTGACTTTACATGTTGTTCTTTGATTTCTTCTTTCCTATCTATTTTCTTCTTGTGTCCTTCGGTCTTGTCCTTATTGTATTGTGTGTATTTGTTTGTATTTGTTGTATTTGTGTGTATTTGTGTGTATTTTGTTTTTATTTCTACATGGTATCTGAGATTACAGACTTTTTCTGTTTTGTTGTTTTCTAGTGTTTAGTTCCACCCGAATTGATATTGTATTTAATAAGTTGTAAATATGAACAGAGCAAAATGAAAATGAAATATTTCAAATTCTAGTGCCACTTCGACGTCACAACTTTACAAAATGTCTGCTCCCCAGGATAGTTAAAACTAGATAGTGCCTTCCACCTAAACAGCGCGGCGACCGCAATATACACGTTATGTACGTGTGTTATGCTAACACTGCATGAAACTGTGCTATACATTACGTACATTTACATATAGGATGTACACTGTACAGTGGCAGTATATTACATATACCGTATCACGTGACCAAGTCAGAAAGTGGAGTAACGGTGTACCAGCGAAACCTATGAAAATGGCCCGCCCTCTAAAAAATTTCTAGCTGAGAGAATACCTTTAAACTATATATAGTGTCCTCCAACGGACAGACGTTTTCATATCAGATTGAGGTAGTTCTTCACAAAAGATGTTGTCATATAAGCCAAATATGATGGTTAGGTTGAATGCAGGAATGGAATGGATTTGGTCAGGAAGTTATACTACAGTATTTAAACCTACAGTTTCGTTAATTATATGCGGTTATTAACTTTCGTATTTATTGCTTCTACTTTTCTTTCTTCATTTTAAAGTGTTGTGTCTCTCCTTCCCATTATATCATTATATCAGAAATATATATTGTATCGAATATATACGACACTGTTGTAATAACGAGCTATCGTCACTGAAATGGAAAGCTCGAGGTGAATTGATAAAGAGCCTTTCAAAATATGAACAATTTAGACATCAAACATAACACAATGTCACCTTCAACCTCTACTTTAACATTTGCTTTCATAAACCAAACAATTCATTTTCTCTTTAAACAAAGATATTAATTATATACATGCATGGTTAATGTAGTAACCATATTTCTGCATTCATTATAAATCGGATTAGTGAAGTCTGAATATTGTGATTCTTCTTCGATTTTATTATGTAATAAGTCGAAACTCTCCACTAGTCACGTATTTAAGTCTTTTGTTTGGAGCCTATCACACAAGTTTGAACTATTTCACTCCCTTTTCCTTATTGCAACTTAAATTCCCTTTGTTATTAGAAACCGAAAGAGCTCTGTTTTTCAGTACATGTAGGCTACACTGCACTAGTAAAATTAGCCTATAGTAATTAAGTGGCCCTTGATTATGTTCATTCACGTGTAAAATTAAAGTAGCCTATAATCGATGGCTAACACTATATTTCAGTGCCAACGATGACCGTTCACTTCAAAGTGGCTTTCAAATAGGTATAGGCCTCTGGAAAAACAAGTTACTTTCGCCGTGTTATCACAGAGCTATCCTTTGGTACTTGGATGATAATTATCAGGGGCGTATCCAGGATTTTCTAACCGGGGGGGGGGGGGCGCGGAATTACTATCTAAGCGGAGCGCCACCATCGGTTGGCGCGGAGCGTACAAGAAAATTTCTGGTTTTGATACCCCCCAGATCACCGGAAATGGCACTTCTCGGGCTTGAAAATGACCAACCAGATGTAGACTTTTGCCTGAGAACCAAGCATTTCCCAATAGTTTTTTTTCCATCCATAACCTTTTTGAAGATTGTCATCAGTAACACATCATGTTCGACCTCATTGCATGTCCTGTGGATCATTGCTTTTGTAGGTGATTCTACGTCACGGCCCACAATATCCGAAAGCCCCACTTTTCAAGGTCTTAAGCCCATTACTTGTTCAGAATTTGAAAATTCACATTTCTCGTGAATAAAATCACTTGAAAACATATCCATAATGTTGCACAAAATTCAATCTATGGACAACCAATATAGAAAAACCTCCTTGAACCCCTAACAGCAGACAGGTCAAAATTGCATAGGTAGAGGGTAGTATGATGAAGAATGTTGGTGAGGAAATTTTCGAAAATTCAGACACAGTTAATTTATTGGTGTACAAATATTAAAACCTCTTATAAAGGCGGCTATTATAAAACTTGGTTAAAGGAAATGAAAAATAGCAGATATTTCCGATATCAGATATTTCGAAACCGAACACTACACAGACAGGCGTAGGAGGCGGGGCTGCAGCCCCCCCCCCCCAACCAAATTTTTCCACCTGAAAATTCGGGCAATATGCTGAGAAGTTTTCGGGCACCTACTGAAAGAAAAATAAATAGCAATGATGTAGCTTAAGGAAATGAATAGTTTAAAAATTTTCTTCTTGGTAATTAAAATAAAGTTCTAAGATTGGCCGACTAATTCGCCATTACTACTGTAAAAGAGAGTTTTGACATAATTGTACCTGTATGCTTTTTCTCCATCTACAAAAGACATTTCGTTGTTTACATTAGCATTCGGCGGTATACTGCGCAACTTTCACGGACCGTACTGTACACGATGCCATGCGATGTAATGACCGACGCCTGCTTATATGATATCGACATTAACATGTTTAACGCGCGCGACTTGCGCGAAAAATTTTGGTTATATCTTTCGGGCAAGTCGTTACAGCCCCCAAATCCAATTGGGCTCCAACGCCTTTGACTACACACATAGACAGTTTTGAGGCTGTTCATCCTGGAACATGCATTTTCATGCTCACTGATATGATGTGATACCTGCTCTTTGCTTTATAAATTCGAACAGGCGTGTAGCGAGTAATTTGCCAAGGGAGGGGCGAAGCATGTTGGCAAACTATCTAAGCGTAGCGCCACCATGAGTTGGCGCGAAGCGTAGAAGAAAATTTTGGCCGAAAATGCCTCCCAGATAGCTGTAAATGACACTTCCCAGGCCTTGTAAGTTGCATCTAAGCATTGTCTATTTTGAAATTACTAGCGATATCATAAAGAAAATTTGCTCGGCGGGGGGGGGGGGGCGGTCGCCCCCTTCCAGAAATGCGTCATGTTCCCCGACGACTCGGTCGAGTTCAAGACCAGCCACAGTTGGTTCCATAGCACAATTGTACAATAATTGTTTAAGGCTTCCATACACACACACGCGTTATGATAGACCATATATAGTATATATAAAGATACATTAGTGAGAGCGGAAAAATGGAAACGTCAAAAATGGAGTTGTCGGTGTAAGGGGTTGGGTGAGGCGCACTTCCCCTCCGTAATCCTCGATCTGTCACTGGCCTCCCTGTGTATATATAATAGGGATCAGCGCTGTAATTATAACTGTTCCTCTTTCTCTTCCCGAGGTCTTGCCGTTTATCTTCTACTCCCTCCTTTTCTCCTTTTTCTCTCTTTCTTCTTTTTCTTTCCCTTCCTTCCTCTCCTCCTTTTCTTTTTTTCCCTCTTTTTCCCTTTTTTCTTCTCTTTTTTCTCTCCTCTTTTCCTTACCCGGGGGGCGCGCGCCCCCAACGCCCCCCCTGGATACGCGCCTGATTATGTATAACAGAATGCTAAGTTGTAGACTGGCTAATGCCCCCTCCGCCCCCTCATACTGCCTCTCTAGCTGTAAAAGAATTGTTTGGCAGAGGGACATATGTCCCTATCGTCACCTTACCCGAAGTAAGAAACTGGCTGAAAGCGCCGCTGGGAACCATAATTCTATAGAGAATTGCTGATATACAGTATTGTGATCATTCGCTAAGAAAAGAGTTTAAAGAAGCAAACACCGTTTCATTACCCGTTGCATGACATCCTTTATATGATCCAAGGCTTCACAAAAGTTGCAGATAAGGTTATCTTTGTCATGTTTTGTATAGATGTTTCTCCTATCACGTGGAATTAACTGGTAATGCTGCAATAGCTACAGTAACTTTGTCTAGTTTTTGGAAAACCCCCTTCTCTGCATGTATAATAAATAAATTGAATCAACTGAATGGGTTTATTCAATACATAGAGGCGACTAACAAGGAACAATATTACCCATTTGAGGAGGGCTACAGCTACTGAGTGTTAAGAGAATAACAATTTGTGATTCATTTGGCTACAGTGAAATTTAAGTCACTGGAGTACTACTTCCTGGTCAGTAAGGCAAAAGTTCAATCGAACTGATAATGATGTATTAATATAGAGTAAAGTAAGGAAGCCTTATCTTTCCAAACGACATAATCACTCAAGACTACCTATAGGGCTTGCTTCCTGCATAACACGACACAGTTTGTAATTCGTCGATATCGTATCCTTTGCAGTACAAGAAGTAGACCTAAATACTGTGTAAAGCAATGACGATGCACGAATATCTTGTTAGGCTAAAAGGACTACTTGTAGTGGAGTCACAGAACGTACACCGTTTATACAAGCTCGTTCAAGATCATCATCAATGGCCCCAAATTTTAGCAAATTAAAATCACTATTAGTTTTCAAAAGTTCTGTCTTGAAGATATTGTAACGGATGACTAAACCGGCAAAATGTGATAAATAAGTTTGTGAAACATTGTAGTCATTTTTGGCGTATATCTTTGCTTTACTCTTCATTTTGTTATATAGTTTAATATATCATCCACTTGTTACTAACGTGGCCCATGTGTTTGAGGACGGCGGTAGGTTTCTACCTCAGAAAGTGAAGCGTTCCATTATATTCCCGGCTTTAAATTTCATCATCATGCTAGTGCAAGCTACAAAGCTTCCTTCCAGTATTATAAAGCTTCAAAACATATATAGTTGAACCTTTATGACGTCAGTCAAGCTTACGAATTCCAGTGACAATTGGACCACGCGGTTGGAGATACATTAATAGAGACACCTGGTGACTACCTTGTATAGACCTACCTATATATGGTACCTATATATTTGGTCCACGTAATTCAAAGACACTGTACATTAGGACCGAATTCATTGCTTGTTTATGGATGGATCTATATACCTACTGTCTTTCATAATGAATGTCTGTACCCTGTGTATCCATATACAACAGGGTGTGTATAAACTCCTAAATACACATTTAGTATACATATTTACATTTATACCACCCCCCCCACCCCGGGCCCTCGCAAAAAAAATAATTAGCAGGATAGAATCTTACCTGAAATACATCTGCCCATATGACGGCTTTGATCCCTCCTAAACTTGAATAGAATGTACAAACAGCACCTATGACAATAATGGATAGGTCCAAACTAAGGTTTGTTATGGAGCTAATAGCTAATGCTGGTGCGTAGATGACGAAACTCATGTAGATAAATCCGAATATGACACTAATTATCACCGCGGACATACGAACAACTTTATTAAATCTCAATTCTAAATATTCATAAATACTGGTCACTTTTAAACGATAAAATACGGGGATGAATGTTCTAGTTATGATTAGTCCCACCGCAAACCCGTTAAGACTAACCAACCAAAATGTAGGCCCGTTGATGTATACTTCTGCAGGGTTCCCTATGAAGGTTACAGCACTGATAACGCTTATAAAGACGGAGATACCTACAGGGAAAGCCCCGAGCTGTCTGTTACCAAGCAGATATTCATGGGTAGTTTTTTGTTTCCCGCCAGAAAACAACGCTTGATAAATCCCAATACACATAGAAAGCAGTAACATTAGTCCTATCACTATGTAATCCACAAAATGCAACTGGAACAAATTGTCCATTGAACTTCCACCGTCGCTTGCCATTTTAACAACGAAGGTCCTTTACTTGATAAAATAATCGCATGAATTCGTCCTGGATATTTCCACTGTATGCGAGTGTTTCTTTAAAAAAAATAATACCTGCAGTGGCGTATTAAAAAGACCGACTATCTACTTGGGTTGCGGTAAATAAAATGAAAACAACAGTTTGATACTCTCCCAATTCACACGAAGTATAGTGTCCGCTTAGTTGCAGTTTTGAATGGATCAGTCGCTAGACGAGACGACGGGTGTTTGCAACGACGTGAAGATCGTATCTCGAATAATACCAATACCCGAGGAAGAGTTGGCCTATAAATGAGGCTGACTTTGAAATAAAATCTCCATGAACGACAGCTATGGCATAGCAACAGCAACACGATTACCAGACAACCTGCAAGGTACCAATCCTATACTTTATAGCACATAATATGGCCGATGTGTCTGTACTCCGTGACTTGCACGATTCGGGCTTTACGTAGAATGACAAATTCTCTGTAGTCAAGTTTGTATGTATTATATACACGCAGGTTTGCGGCGTGAAGTATTGTTTAACAAAGACGACCAAAACACGGTCATGCACCAGTGGGTTTCGTGTTTGTTTTATAGTTCGAGTATTTCAACAGAATGACGACCTCCCTAAAAAAGTATACGTAAACTTATTATCATTATCAATGCAATGAGATCAGTAAATATAAAGCCTATATATACAGTATAGACTAACTGGCTAAATTCGAATAGATAGTCGTTTACAACGTCAGAGAGCAGATCACGAATCAATATGAACCCCCCCCCCCCCCCAAAATGGAGTGCTTTACAAACTATTCATAATTTTCATTTTTTTAAATAAAACAACTGGTTGTGGGTTTTTTTTTTTTTGGGGGGGGGGCTCATTATCAGATGACCCCTCAAAAGAAATTATTTTGTAACTTTCATTAATGTTGAGTGTTTATAACGACGTATATAAACTGTGTATGGGGGCTCGAACAAATAGTGGGGCGCCGATAAAAAGTGGGTCGCGGACAATTTTTTTTTGATTCGGTGGGTGGCGTTATTCTTTCCAGACTTTGGAGAATTTATCTACATTTTTTTGGGAGCTTGCCGACAAATATCGATCAGGATTCTTTTTTCTTAAAATACAGTCCATAGTATATACAAGACTATACTTTCATGCATTCTGATCTTCGAATCTAAGGGTGTGGTGTGGTAGGACGTGGCTCAGCCCTCCCGTGGAAGTGTTCTGGTTTGTAAAAAGACCCCACATTTATACCATCAACACTTACCAGATAGACCTGCCGCACTCACAGAAGAGGTAATTAGCCTATACTTTCATTATTCGAATCCAGGCTAGATTCGTTACTCTTACTTCCCAATAACATGCAAAATTTCGCATTTTGGACGGGAAAATAAATGGGGGAATATGTAGGTGGTGGTGGTGGAAATGGGCACGGAGAGGTGGGGGTTTGGGGTGTTAGAAGAGGAGGAAAGATGTAACCAATATGTCAACTACATTATATAATTAAATTTAGAATGTTAAAAGCGTTATGCAGATTGCAAACCCGGTTACATGAGTTCTCCAACTACAGTTAAGAGAGTGACATGTTATAGAAACGTGATACCTGTAAAGTAGTATAACGTTGGAGCTATAACAAAGTATTGTTTACTATCGTGGCGTCTTTCCACGTAAACATATTTCGCTCTATAATTGCTAACGATTAATCTAGATTCACTGTTGCATATACCCTATAGGGAGTTCTAATACATCAACATTTTAAGCACTGAACAATTACGTCAAAACAAGCCGCTCCCAAATAATGAACCGGGAACACACCTTCAGCTTCTTAGAAATGTCTTACAGTGCAAATTATCTACGTTTCCCCTTGTGGGGACTATAGTTTTCCAGGTAAGACATAAATCAATGCAATACCATATAAAAGCAGTCCTTATACCCGTACAAAAATATGACATCGTATAAGTTTTTTTTACGATCGAAATTGATAACTTAATTGACTTTTGGGCATGGTTTCGACAATACGGTTGTGTTTTCTTAATTGGACTTGTTACTATAGCAACAAAGTTCTATACCCTCCCCCCCCCCTCCCCATATTCTATTTTCCGTATATCAAAGATATGATATGACTGCCGTCCACGGCAGCAGACATTAAATATCGTCGGCGCGCATATACGTATTAATTTCAGTGGCCTGATTATTTCATAGAGCTTTTGCCTGGGTCCTTGGTTGTTCGTTTGTCGAAACAGACTTGCATGGAATGAACGTGAGGACGGGAAGGGGGGGGGGGGGGGTGGCTGTATACATTCATGACTTTGTTACGATTGCAAGGAAACCAAAACGATGTTATGGTAAGAGCCCTATTGAGCCCTTCTATGAAATAGTTGTTCCACTGCGTCAATGCTAAATGTCCACTCTGGTTGTGACATTGCATTTAACAAACTAACACAATAGTTTCAAATGAGTCACTGTTATATATTGACACTATATTTCGACAAAATCCAACCCCAAATTGCCCCCACACAAATAAAAGACACCAAACCTGGTCACCAATTGTTGAACCCGACACAGGTGTTATATTGGGGCAGGACCAGGGGTGGGAAGTCTGTAGGCTATTGTTCAGTGGTGCATGTTGAAATTTCCACTTATGGCGCCACCACATCTACGTTAAAATCATTACTGTGAAAAGTATGGATGACTAAAAATGAAATGGTAAATCTTTCGATCTACCAGGCAGCTGATGTGAATGTAAAATATATCCTGACCTTTCTCTTCCTTGGAAAATTAACTTGCTTTGATGTGTCTTTATGCATGAAACTGTGTAGGCAGATTTTACATATTTTAGTCCGATCAACAAAAACCCCGCTGCGCTGCTATAGGAAATCAACGCCTTTATAATTTGTGATGGCGCTATTTCGTATTGCAGAATGATATGCTCAAGTTGTTTCCTATTTTAAAGGGATATTCCCATGTATGGCAGACAATGTGACACTTATATGTCGAAAGGGAAATTATTCTACACTGTAAGTTGAAACCCCTTCATCTGAACTGTTTGTTCCTCATTATATATAATATAGATATGCTTTATTGATTGTAACCTATTTTTGACTGCAGGCTAATACCCTCGATTCTTCCAGGAGGTGAATGACAGAAGGTATAGTCTGTGATGTCATCACGGCAAATGTTCTTCAATAGCATGTGTACTTACCTATTAAAACCTCTTTGAAACCTGATACATTTGGAATGTTCACTTTCAAGGTTCTCTACATGAACAATTTCATCAAAATGCATTTTTGTTTTTGTAGCAAGAGGAAGAAAATATTTGACCTCTTACCTGATGATTAGACTACGCCTTGTTAACAGATGTGTCTTATAAATTGATTCAATACACATATAAAACAATCGGCTGTGGTCGTTTTGTTAATCTTTCAAATCAAGTTATATCCGTGACAAATCAAGTTTTACGTGTCAAGTCATGTACGTTATACGTATATGTTTGTACCACACTCATGATGTATTGGAAATTTATAAGAGGGACTCTGTTTCAGTGCTATCTTTAAATTATGTAGGTATATAAGTCTAAGATTTTGAACAATTTGTAATAGTAAGTAATATGTCTGTTTTTCTCTGTTTTGTGGTTGTTTGTTGCTCTGGAAGTGTCATATTGTCAGCTGACACCGGAACATTCCTTTAAATGTCTACAGTCCCACCACATCAAGCGACTTGTCTACGGAAGATACATTGACTTCCATTACTATACTGCGTGCGTGCCTGCGCTCTCGATGAGCTGTTGTAAAGTCTGTTTAACTAGTGTGTCAATATTTGATATATTCAGCTAAGTTTACATAAAGCCGTTTTTCATTGTATCTGTGAAGGTTGAGATATGTCTAACAAATCGTTTTACATAGTTCAGATACGGGTAACTTATCCGGGAGGAATTTAGAAATATTCTACTATCACAGAGAATATTGCATTATTGATCGTTTGTTCAGTGGCTCTGAATTTAGTATGGAAAAGAATTAATAAATGTTACATAAAAAAAGGGCTAATAATATAGGACACAAGCACGGGAATAACAGAGAAATGAAGTCAATGGAAATACTCTTTCGATGATAAATGTTCGATACCTAAATGTTTCAAGAATCTAACGGTGTTGGTATAATTTCCTTCTTTTCCAAAGACGTTGAGCTATAATCTTGCAATGTTAGTTTTCTTATCTATGATTTTTGGCGTTTTTGAGCTATCATGACCTAAGTTGACCTAAACTGACCTTTCACACTTATCAAAAAGTGCACGGTTCTCGTACACAACGGGACACATCAAAGCATAACGTATCAGGTGCGTCCATGACGCAATATCACGGATTGATGTGTTTTGGAATAAAAAGCAACCTTTAAACTACTTTAAAAAGTTGTCAATGTTTCTTCTAAAAATGGGGAAAATGATCGTGCAAGAATCACGTACGTCTTCGGTTGGCCGGTCTGGTCATAACGTCGAAACAAAACGCGTAATATCAATTTCCTTCAGGTAACGATTACAGCCAATCAAAAGGTCCAGAAAGAAGAAGAAAAACCTTTTCTTACATGTCAACAAATATTTCTTTACGCGTAAAATTTGTGTTCTTTGACGCGTTCAACTCGTCGTATGCTAAACTTGTAGCAGTGCAATAATAATTAGACCTATCGTCTTAGTACAGTGTTCACATGATTTCACGCGTTTTGTTTCGACGTTATGAACCCGCACGGTCAACCATATGGTGGCATACTCCTATTAGAGTCTATATCCATCCGCTCGATTGTTCTCCCGTTTCAGGAAAAGTGCCAAAAAGCAGCAGGAGAACATCTTTTCTGACCTGTTATCAATCATGATCTATGTTGAAGAACATGAATGGAAGTACATGTGGTGAGAAAATTGGGTTTATTGAGGCAATTTTAGACCCCTTTAGGCCTCCCAGGAGCAGTGTACGAAAATTATTTACTACTGAGTGAAGAGGTTTGTTTAGTAACGAAAAGTGACGAAAACTTCCGGCTCGGAAAGCAAAAAATCTACATGGTCATGATACGGAAAATTGATAGTGCCACGAAAAGCCAACTTGTCAGCTATCCGGTGATGGGTAGCGTTTAGCTAGTGAGAACTTCTATCTAGACTTAGAGACCACATTACTTTTGTGATTTAGTGTGTAAGTCAATGGGACTTTTAAACGTACAAATGCCATACACATTCGCTGACGCCCCAAGATTGATCGCAAAGTAGGCTTTATCATATAAGATTGTTGTTGTGAAATGCAATGAATCAGATTATGACTAACGCTTTTTTAAATTGGGCTGCGTGAAACTGGGGGACGTAAAATGAACCAAACCTACTATACGTGGGCTAGGCCAGCTACAGTTTTTCAAACCTTACATTTTTAACCGAGTGAGAAGATTTGAATCTTCACTGCAATAAGGATACTTGGTTGACACATACGTATTGGGGAAGGTATCACGATTACATTGATGTTGCTGTCATGGCCTACGGTATCACAGTATGTGTTTATAGTGTAAACTTATGGTAAAGGATGCTGTTGGCTATAATGGGAAAGGGGGGGGGGGGGGATGATGATGTCGGGACTGGTCAGAGACCATCAGCGAGACCATCAGAACACCATGGACACTTTGTCACCGGTGTCAGTTTTACATTATTTTCGGGTGATTTCACTACCTTCCCGTAATAGTGTGAAGATCATTGGCCCATCGTATCATGATATGACAAAATACGTAATTGTCAAATGTATGCACGTAAATGTCTGGTCACGTGGTCTACACAACTGGCGTCACTTCATTACCGTGGTCTACGGGTGTCGTCTAGTCTGTTTGTTGTACCGGGGTATGAGGGGTTTATAGTACCGGGGTATGAGAGGGAAAGGACAGGATGAGGGCGGGGTATGAAAGAGGGTGGTGATAGTGTTGAGGGTGAGATTCGGTAATCTTCACTCAAAAGAAGCGAATTCTGAAACCCGGCTGAGCTATGCTCCGAACTCTGTATATTCGAACCAATTCCCTGAAATTGTAATGTGGAAAATTGTTGTCTCGATTTATGCCCCTGTTAACTTCTGCGGTTTGGGTCGCGGAAGCGCTACGGTTGGGAACCGTAGCACAACAGCCGTATTTTGGTCGTGGATGTACACGTTCTACGGTTGCACTGAGGTGTGCCTGCGGCCTCTACGGAAGAACCAAGGAAGAGTAACGGATGTAGTGAGGAAATGCTACGGAATCGCTGCGGAATGTCATGGTTATGTGACGGTCTCACAGCGGTTGTGCAACGGCATCGGCGGAAGCGCTACGGGCAAGCAACGGGCACGCTACGGTGGCTACGGATGAGCTACGGTCCCATGGTCTATGGGATTATGATAGGACATTTATTCCACTTGTAGATACCATTATAGGCACAGTCACTTAGGTCTACGTTGTTGTTATTCACACCTACACATTCACCCCACGAAGCCAAATCTACATCATGTCAATGAGTAAAGAACCGCTTGAAAAATTCTTGGAGGAAGAAACTAACCCTCCTCCCGGAACCTTTCGTTTTGGCTGACATCATGTGTAGTGCGTCGAGTCTCCGCGTGGAATGGCGATTGACTAGCTATTTAATACAAGCGATGTTATGTTGGCAACGTGGTAGCATGCAAAAACATGTGTGTAGTGTGTAAGACCGTAGCGTAACCGTAAATACCGTGATACAACCGTAGCATATCCGAAACATATCAGAAACACAGTCGCAGCGTACCCGTACTATAACCGCAGGTACCAAGACACTGTCGTAGCATATCCGTGGCATATCCGTAGCACATCGGCGGTATATCCGTAGCACATCGGCAGTGATACCGTGGACACCGCGGTACGACCGTAGCATATCCGTAGCCCCTCACCCCCCCCCCCTCCCGTAGTGCATTCCTGGCTACGGTAAATGGCGGAAATGCTACGGTTGTGTTACGGTCGCCACGGTTGTGATAAGGCAAGCTACGGTTGTGCTACGGTTGCCCGCGGCAAGCGGTGGAAGGAATTTTCATTTTTGAACATTTCAAAATTCGGGCTGCGGAAGAAACGAGATTCGGAAGCGCTACGGTCCACCACGGCCTATCACGGTTTTGCTACGGGTTCGTTACGGATGTACTACGGATAGTCGCGGAAGAGAACCGTAGCGCTTCCGCGGCCCAAACCGCAGAAGTGTGACAGGGGCATTACAATGTGACCTACTGCCCTCTATTTACTTTTCGTTGTATTCGTGGCACTGTTCACAATCTCGATATAAATGTTTTACAACGCTCCAATTTTTACTATATTTTACTGAAATTCATACTTTGAAAGTAGTATACTGAAGTCCGGTACTAAAAATTAAAGGAGCATACCACGTCTCAATTAAGTTTGCAAATAGAGCAGTACAGCAGAGCAGACGACACTATGCATCAATGAGGTTTATAAGAGGGACTCATTACAGTGCTGCCAATGAACACTTAAAGATCTGCTTTATTGGTTCCAATTATAGCACGATATACCTAGGAAAGTTAATTTAAGGAAGGGCATATATTATCGTCTCCGATAACTTGTGAAGATTTATATACATGGTGCAGGCACAAAGTTGGGAGGATGAAATTACTTCACAATGGGTGCGTGTGTGTGGCGGAGGGGGTAGAGGGGAGGGGGGGGGTACCTTTGTAGCCTGTAGTGCCACTAGTGGTAAACGTCTTACTTCATGTTTGGCTTTTGAGCATAAACACTGTTGATAATAAAGGCACTGCATTTTTTTTGTCTGATTAAAAGTTTCAATATTTTGAGTTAGCTTTGGAAATTCCTTTCTCTACCAGGAAAATGAACAATGCGGTAATCAACAGGTGTTTCTTCACCAGTTTGTACGTGTCCCGGCAAAGTGGTTTACTTTTGTACCTGTGGTAAGTAAACGCTCAATGAAATCATGGGTCACTCGGATGATAAAGAATATCATTGTTACGTGTTGTGAACTTTAACCCATTTAAATATATATATCCGGTCCCAGTTGCGAAGTTATAACAGAGAGAGAGAAAGAGAGATGTCGAGTTGGTAATAGGGGGCATATAAATGAAACTAAAACAAAATTATTTTCACTTATATAGTCGTAATGATATTTCTATTTTCCTTGGCTAAAGTCATGCATGTTAAGACATGATAGCTATAATACTGTTTCAAAACGGGCAAATTTACTTATAATACATGTTCC
>KN887450.1:44906-60222 GCA_000934455.1 Apostichopus parvimensis | reverse complement strand
CCCCCCACGTTTCAAATCGGATTGACGCCCCTGCTTGTAGGCAGCAAAAAATGAAACAATTGTTTAAGACGTTGAGATGTTGCGATTAAGCATATCTTGCAGATATGTTTTGTTAATAATATTGGTCATACTACTTTTGGATTGATTCGAAGCTCGAGAATTGAAGATATTTTAAACTTCGGTGTAGTGGTTGGTATTAATGCTATTCCTAGCATGATTGAACCAGATCGTAAGATAAATGACACTCGTGACGGTAATAAAATTGGAAGTAGGCCTTTTTTAAGCATGTGCGGGGTTTGGCACATATCAATACTTCAACGAGAGAAACACTACACTATACAGTATGGCTTATGTAATAAACATATCTACATCGCAGACATCCACCGTATTGAGGAAACTCTGCGTTGCATCACAACGTTTCTGTTGGTATAAAACAAATCAGATGACAGTCTCGCACACAATAATGAGGTAACCAAGTTGGTAGATTTATGCCGTCAAACGGAACGATTGCTTTTTATTAGTCTGACCTAAAATGTCTAAATCGTTCTTTTTTTCAGAGGCTATGAAGACTAAAATCCGAATCGTTTGTGAAACTTGAAAATGAGCAATCTTCATTAAAGTCAACTGTACCTTTCACAAGTTTTATTATTTCATTAGCAAAGGATATTTGTGGTATATAAACAAACACGTGACACATCGTCAACCTCTACTCACTCAGCACTAACCTGCCTTGCTTGCGCCAAGTTTTCTTTAACGAAGATTAATTGGAAGCTCTTATACTTAGTTAAATGGAGAACATTTTGGGAGAGAAATTCCACGTTAACGGGACGATAGTTGGTTTCATGATTGAATTTAACATATTTTGATCACAAAAAGTGTAGTGATTACTAGACTTATTCAGGCTCTCATTTACTTATACGACTTGTATATGTCAAGAATTGTCAAATGTAATTGTTAGAAATAAGAAGGAGTGACGTGAAATGACTTTATCTACTTGGAAAGCGCTGAAGTTTAATTATAAATCGGTGTAAATTAGTCGATTTGTTTCATTTCTGCCATAAAGGCCGAAGCAGTTCCTCATTGATATATATGGATAAAAAATCATATATTACTTACTTGTACATCATATATTAAGTTTTTACTTTATGCCAATGGGAAGAATATTGACTCGAACATCGTTTAATAAACATTCAAAAGGAAAATGAACTTAAATCAAAGATAGCTGGGGTATTTGCCGATATTGACGTAGAAAACTCATTTTTTGTCCTCAAATGTTATATTCCTCAAATGGTTTAACTACCATTACCTATTTCGTTCTCATTTTATTTTGTAAAAAGAGAAAGCTAAATAAAACTGGTCTATCAAAGTAGCTATGAGGTATTTATTCTGTCTGAGTCTACCATTTCCTGAGAGAATGTTTTCCCATTTTCTCATACGACTAGTGGCTATTACTATAGTCGTTTTCTCATATAGTTATAAATCATTCGAAGTATGACGTATGTTATTCAGAAACAGTAAGTGGTTGAAGAACCAATTCAAATGAAATTTCTTATGTGTGTTACTCCAATGAACGTGTTCATAGAATGTTGCATTTACTTTGACCAATCAGAATTAAGGTATTAAACATTTGACCTGTCTTGACTTTTTCGACTAGCTTCTTATTTAGTAACAACTAATGATTAAGTTACAAAATGACTCGCTTACGTTTGTTTTTGTATTTCCTTAAGTAACACGATATAGTTGTCTTATCGTAACCCATGCTGTTTTTGAAATCCTTGTTCTAAGACTGCTTGTGACTACTCAAGAACGAATAATTACATGTTCATTACTATGAATCACGGCATAACCGATTATTGTAGTGTCAAATTTGGGTAATGGTTCCAACAAACGAACCTATTGTATACAACATGCATGTTGATGCAGCCACCTTAGCAATCTCCATCATTCTTATGATATATATAAACGGATTGACTATCCTAGCGTGTAAACACCAATAATGCAATTGTTAAGAAAATATCAGTGATTTCTAAATCTTAAGCCTTGCCATGGCAGATTTACTGGTACGAATTATCATCATTCCTTTATATGTTTTAACTTGTAATTTTGAATGGTTACAACATAACCACTACATTGTATACACTATACAAATGACGTTTTACCGCTTAAAGGAAGTGTTAAGTGAAAAATGGGATCCAGTCCTTTCAGACATATCATGTCTTTGTATCTTCTTAAGCTTTGTCCTGTGATGAATTCCGTGATAGACTGCTTGAAACGTTGGCCAGCCCTGACAGAAAATTCGAATCTACGACTGACTTACCTCGTCGTGACGTCAACGTCAGTGCTGCACATTGGTCAGAATCGATCAGATCTCACTCTAAGCTTGGCTTTGATACAATACACAGGAATGTGTACAGACTTCGCGTACAGCTGTGAATACAAAATTTCTCAGCTTTGCGTACCGATGTGATTCAAAAAATTGCTAAAGTAACAAATATCTGAACAACATATTATGAAGAAAATCAAGTTAGGGAATTCTTGAACGTTTTAAATCTTCCAAAGATTGCTAACTTGCAACTTCACCAAGAAATTTCCATCTAAATCGCTATTTTGCTTTCAGAAATTTGAATTTTCCTCGCTACAATGTTATCTTGCTAATGATAGCGTCCCTGCACCCCCGAAACAAGGGGCGCGATGACGTCACAGCGCTCATCGATCTTCACTGTTCAGAATAAATTATATTTGTTGGCGCGAGGTTAAAAAATACACTTACACTAGGACTGTGGAGATGAACATATTAGGGATTTTTTTTCATATAACCAATAGACTGTCACTAAACAATCCCTTTAAGAATGATCTTTGAAACGACCAAATAAAAATTGAGATCAAATATCATAGGAAACTTAAAACAAACGGTTGTGGTATGCGTGGTAAACTAAATTTAACTCAGTTCTGTTTGAAAAACGATTTACCACTTGATCCGCTTATCTCGTCTATATCCGGGGGATACGAGAACGATGAGTGCTCTCATTACTTGAACATATACAAATTAATTATTATTAGTTTCGCATTTCCACTAGCTAACTACTTCTCATAATTGTGTTATTCTTCTTAAAACTGAGCAGCCGTATGGCTGCTTAAGTAAATTGTGATGAAAAAAGGGAACATTAGACTTCGTCATGCTAGAATGACTACATAACCTACTCTACTGGTGGATTCCGTCGCACATACCGTCTGTTCTAAGTGGCATTATTTTTTGTCTTTCCATTCCACCTTCAGTTGCATCATTCGCACATTTTCCAAATCTGCCATTAACCCGCTTACATATGCTGTTAGTAACAATACTTTTTGGGAAGCAATTGTGAAGTTTATTGTTTAACATATTATCACAGAAACGATGAAATAAATATGTCATTGCTGTGTAGGTACTGTTAAACGAATTTAATATTAGGCTCTTCTGAACTAGTGGGTTTTAATCCGGGTTATAATCCGTGTTTTAATCAGTCCTTTGTGTTTGTGGGGGTGGTGGGGGCTTGGGCTTGGGTCATAACGTATGAGTATTGCCAAATATAATAGACAGCCTAAAGCGTGTAATGATTTTTCTCAATAAGAAAGCCCCCAAATTGAAGTAAATTGGTGATCTGTTTAAATTTCAATACCGTTATGGTAGGCTCTAACAGTAGGTGCTGTAGATTTAACAGAAAGGCAAATGGTCTTTTTAGCTCAAAATTTGAAGGTCATTGAATCTGAAAACTGAAGTGAGGATGAACACGCTTACATGGCGTGTTTGCCAATACTGGCCAAGGAATGCCGTTCTGTCCTCAAGTGTTATATCCCACTAGTAACATTACTACCACTAAATATATTATCTACATTTATGGTGGTAAATGGAAAGAAAGTTAATTATCCCCGATCCATTCAACTAGCAACGAGAATGTTCATTTCCTTTTACCAGTTAACTAGTGGTTATTATTATCCTCATAATATCATTTAATTAGAAACTTCGCGTAATGATGTAATGTTTGTTAAGACATTTTTAGTCGGCGCACTTCAACTGCTGGCTGAAAATTCATACAAATATTTGAGTTCGTCCCATGGCGTGCGCACGTGTTCATCTCGATGAAATCAATGAGAACATTGAGTTGTTAGGAGACAACTCGAAATAGATCTTTGGTGTCCGAAATGTGTTACTAACTGACTCTTTTCGGAATCGTGGTTCCAAGACTGTTAGGGACTACTCAAACATGAATGACGTTTTGATCTTTACGGATCACGGTATAACTTATTCCTGCAGTGTCAAATTGTATAATGGTTCCTGGAAGGACAAACGAACCTGATATATAGAGCTTGCCTGATATATAAAAACTCATATACAGTCTCCATCATTCTTATGGTATTGACTGTGCAAAGTATCCTAGAGTACACGAATGACGTAAATCTAAAAAAAATTAATATATAATGTCTTCATCCTAAACCTTGTCATAGCATATTTTATTGGGAGAGAATATATTGATGACTTTATTTGTTTATACCTTGTAAATTTGGATGGTTATAATCTATTCAGATTTCTACATTGTATACGCTATGAAGTTTCACCGTTGGGTGTGATCGTTGTGATCGTAGTGATCGTTGGTCCGAATACAAACTGAGATCAAGTGACAAATGAAACTTAAATCAAGCGATCGTGGTATGCGTAGTTCGTAAGCTTTAACGTTTTCTGTTTGGATAGCAAATAAACGTCCGACTCTGTTTAAATTTTTTTCGCATTCGAGGAATAGCAGAACATCCTGTTACTGGTTTTCTATTTCTTTTTTATTACATAATAGTTAAAAGCGATCGAATGCCAATAAATGTACAAAGAATAATAAAAAATCCTGTTACTGGTTTTCTATTTCTTTTTTATTACATAATAGTTAAAAGCGATCGAATGCCAATAAATGTACAAAGAATAATAAAAAAGGTAAATCGGAATAGTTTAGTTTAGTAGTAAAAAAGTATCAGTAAGGACACTCAAGTCCCCATCAAGGACCCTATAGGAGAGAAAAAACTGAAGACACAAAAAATCGAACCCGATTACAAAGATTGTCCAATGCAGTCTTAAACCCATTCACACTATTTGCAAGTACAACTTTCCCATGCAAACCGTTCCACTCATTCACAACCTTATTAGAAAGAAAGGTATGCCGCATATTAATCCTACGGAGTGACTTTTGGAGTTTAAGACAATAATTTCTGGTACAACTACTATGAGCAAATATGAAAAAGTCAGTGAAGGATAAATTGTCAAAACCATACACAATCTTGAAAACCTGAATCAAGTCACCACGTAACCTCCTAGGCTCCAGTGTGGTGCAATCAGCAGCTGTAAACGTCAATAATAAGGGACAGGCTTTAAGGAACTAACCATCCTAGTAGCCTTCCTCTGGACCTTCTCGAGTACTTCCTTATCCTTAGCAAAGTATGGGTTCCAAGCTTGCACATCATACTCCAGATGAGGCTTAACCAACTGCTAATAAAGCCGTATTATGTCCTCTTTGGAAAACTGAAGTTTCTCTTGATCATATCTAAAACCCTATTACCTCTTTTAGCAGCTTTAAGAAAATGTTAATAATGTTGCAAAGATGTAGAAACCTAGGTCTCTTTCAACAAAATACCTCCTGTAACTCCTCGCCATTAAAAGTGTACGTATTGTATCGGTTACTACTACCAATATGCATCACCTTGTATTTATTAATATTTAAAATCATTTGCCAAACCATATCCAAATCTATTTCAAATTTCTCAGAATCACTTTGGAAGAGACCTCAGAATTCAGAATGGTGTTTTGTTGGTTGTAAATAAAATATCCCCTGTATACAAAATACCTGAGCACTTCTGTAATATGTTCTGAATCGGTTCAGGAAATGTCAAACAGGAAAAGGAGCCAGTGACACACTTGCCACCCTCATACCCCCCCCCCCCTCCTTCACCACACTAACTAGAAAATATTATACAAACGGATGGGAATATTTTGCTCGAAATAACATAGGCAGTTGATAACCGACACCCACTCACTTGCTGTTCCCTATCTCTGTTATGTTTGAACCAATATATTACGTAGGTTCATTCCAGAAACATGGGAAAATGCTTTGAGCAATTGTCTGAAGCACGGGCGAACGCCTAAACACATTTAAACACATCGTGTGATGTTCTTCAAACGTGAAGCTTTATTAACAGTACAGCAACGAACAAAGACAGAATTGACATGCTCTGTAAAGAAAATCATAGCGTTATGAATGATCGATTTATGCTAGTTTTTTGGGGGGCTCGTTACACACACGCGTGCGCAAAGTCACTGTTTTTTTATATTCAGTATCATTATCTATTTGCTACATTCTTCTTTTGCAAACCCAAACGGACTTTCAGACTAGGTCAAGGAAAAAGGTATATGAAATAATGCAACATTTCAAACAATTTTAAACATTGAAACAGAAACATGCCAAATGTACCAAAACTGATCTGTACGTAGATAGCTGTTTATTTTATCTTGCGGATACGGTAAAAATACTACTAGCTGCATGCTGGTTTTGTCGAACACTTTACGTTTATATTACTTGTAATCAGTTTTCCAATATTACAATCTAATTGATAACGGATTCCGTGTCTGTTACTCTATACCAAACATAACGAACCCGGTTTGTATTGTTAAATAGCTCTGCTTAAGTAGTGATATACCCGTTAGTCTTGTTGCTGTCTGCTTTGACGTGGAACGTTTTTCCTGATTATATTCTTTCGTCATGTGTCACAACGTTTTTCTTATATAATTGTGTCAGCTGATAGCAGTTGAGAGAAGCGGGTATGTATGAAGTATGGGCGTCTTAATTTGTCCAATGGTCCCTTATTTGGATATCTACAGTTATGTGAGCTATGACATTTGTCGCTGCTGTTGCCATATTGATTAATAAATTGATTGTCAATTCCAAAATGTAAAGGAGAAAGATGGTAGTATCAATTCAAATATTAACTATTAATAGTTCAATACAAAAATGAGTGTCATTTTATGAAATAGAAAATAGCCTTTGCCATTTAAAGTTTGCATGCATAAAGTCAATTTAAATAAGTAAGGATAACTTAATGCATTTAGAAACAAATGTAATGAATATATAAAAACTTTTCCTTCCATTAATGAAGCAGCTGTGACATTTCATGAAAACCGTGGAACAAAATATTTGAATATGTTTATGACTTTCCAGTGCTTCAATTCATATCCTACGAGGAGAAGTAATATATCTATATATTTGTTTTATTCCAAGAAACGTCACTTTTATTATTCACAGTTTTACATAGGAGCTGTTCAGTTATTTCCTATCATATACTATTTTTGAAGTATTGTTATACTACAGAGAAATCATTGGCTGTTATTGGCTCGGCGCATATACCGGTACATCCATTGGACGAGTTTTACCCCAATTTCGCTAAAGATTTGAAACACGTTAAAATAATCATAACTACAATATCAACTATTTGAAATGAAATTAACGATTTTATTTCAATGAATTATGTGTTCACTTCTAAACCATCAAAGTCATCTATCTTATTTGTTTGTTTGTATAATTCACGTATTTAGAGATGTAACGAGCCTCTGGCAAGTTTTTCCAATCACACAAATAAGAACCAATCCAGCTCCAATCGTTGAGATCCAATCTACTGATTCACCAAACAATACAATCTGAGCAATATACGATAAGGCTAAGGACAATGTCAGGGAAAGCCCTACGGATTTAACGTCTTCTGTTTCGAGGACTTTTATTGCACAAATAAATTGTCCTACGCTGAAGACAATATAACCAATGACAGCTAGTATAGCTTCCCAATTGTTTGGTAGTAACCAATCGGATTCAAATGTTGTCCATATTCCGGCCAAAAACATTCCAAAAAAACCATGAAGAGATGACAACAGGACACAATAGGGGGAATTCCGTTGTTGTAACTTTCGAACTAATACAGGCCAAACGGATAGGCAAACGGCTGCTAACAACAACATGATCACTCCAAACTCTCTTTCTTGGTAAAGAAGGGCCTGCGTCTCCTCTTTTCCAAATATCACAGTTAGCCTTGTCACTAAAACGACACCGATGACGTCGAACGACAATACTATCACATCATAAAAGGATAGTTTCTCGTCTAAAGCGAAATGGCCAATAATACTTACTAGAAACATGTAACTTCCAAATAAAATGGCAGACGAGTCACCTATACCGATATAATTTAGGCAAGAAACATTGAAAGCATAAGGAAGGATACCTATGATACTACATGCTATATATAGGCAGAGATCACACGTATCTAAAGTAGATGCACTTTCCCATTCTATGAAAGGCGTCAGACATACTATACCAGCGCATCTTGCTAATGTTAAAAATGATGCTGAATTACATCTCAACACAAATTTAGCACAACCGTTTTCAACAGTCATGCCAATTCCATACAATAAACTATAAACGATCCCTGCGTGTGACGCAAACACGGCTGTCATTGCCTCCATAATCACAACAGGTACATTGAAGCTAGCGATATTTGCGAATATAGATGGGTGCCGCCCATGTAGTAAAGTTACATCTGGAATACAGAGGGTTGTTGGTCTGTGTCGATTTGGCAGTGCAGCTAACTCGTGTTGTTAATCCCAAGTTATTTATTATTCACATACAGTGATACACATACCGGGTACAGTCGTGTCAACTGAGATTGTTAATGGACACCCTTCAGGTTAAGTACACATGTATGTGTAAGAGCTTCCTTCCATTTACCAAACAATGCCTATGATTCGTGAGTAGTTGGATCGGTTTATCACATATAGACGGAATAAACTTGTCACAAATGGTCTGTCACTCTGTATCCCTTCTTGCTTCTAGGACTAAAGTGCAACACAGCATTAATCTAAGCCAGTCGCTGTCGGTCCAGGATGTCAATTAAGGGTAACGTTTACCACTTCCGTTGAAAAAGCCTGCATTTCTTTCTACTCAGTCTGGTATAGGCTTACTATGTTTAAACGTAGTAGTACGTTACTATCGTGGTATCCGTCATTCCGTTAAGTACATCCAGAGAGAACAATTTTGTTCTGCAGTATAATAATTATATGTTCTGTTATCTGTAGTATGCTGAAACTTGATCATGATACGGCGCCTGAGCGCAATAGCATATCCGACGAAGGTGTTCACTGTCAACGATAAGCAGCCTGATAACATATCATAGCTAAAGCGAGACTATCAGCTATTCGATCAAGCTTGATGAAATAGACAGAAAAGCACAGCATAAAAATAAAAACACGAAGTCTCAATACCAGTATTTCAATCCTAACAATGATTACAATTTTAATACGATGCAGGTATACAACAGTACATTAAAAGCTTGTCTGTCAGTGGATGGGTGGGGTGGCAGGAGGATGGATGTAGTCACTCTAGAAGTATGCGTATTTGCCTCGTAACTTATGTCTACTATAATATGTGAACTAAATACACCAGAATTAACACGCTTGTGAGAAACCATCGGATTTATACTCTCATACACTTAAGAGCAAGGTCGGATTAAAGAATAGACTGATACCGACTCAGTTATTTAACCAGCAGGGCGGGAGCTGTGAAGCCATCAGACTGAGTGTATTCGATAAATGTATTTTACAAAACCGACAATACCTCTGATATGACATTTTCCATGCAAGATGGTAATCACACTTCTTCTGCTCAACAATTTAAAGAGTTCCCGCATTGTACAGTTGTATGCAAAAAATATTGATGATTTGTACTAAATATGAAGATTCTTGGAGGCTTTTTTAAAGTAAAGATTGGTATGATTTTTAACTCAAAGTCCAATATGGTCAGTAAGTTATTGAAATCGGAAGTCAGGCAGGTCAGGTAAGCTTGTGGCAGCAGCGCTTTTATGCGCTAATTCGCGTATCTTTAGCAAAATTTATGGAAATGCATTTGTTGAAAGTGTTGAGTTGATATGGTCATTTCTGATTGAGGGGATTCGGGTATTTTCAAGGTCATTTGAGTCCACTAGACAAAAAAAATACTAAATTTCTACCCCTCTCTTGTTTTTGATGAACGTTACCCCAAGTGGAGCTTGTGATACCGACGACTTAAAAGTGTTCAGTAAGTTAGGATTTTCTTTTCTTCTTTTTTTTTTACAAGGCTCGTTTTTGTTTATTGTCTGCCGACGTTTTCATTGTTGTTTAACTTTCAATTCGTACTGAAAATGGAATTTTAATTCATCAAACCCCCTATGTTCCCTATTGGTCGCTTATTGAATATTGAAATTCCTTGGTGTTTGTTATTCAACATTATTAAACCAGTCCTGTCTACTAGGCATGGAGCTGTATCGATCAGTGTAAAACACTGGTGTTGTTTGGGAAGGTAATTATCATATTTATCGCCTAATTTACTTGACAGTTGCTTCTAAGTTTGCATGTGGGATGTAAGCATGATTACTCAAAATTTCAAACAATCGAAAAGATTTTATAAATCAAACAACATTTGAAAGTTTTATGCAAGTCAACGAATAGCAAAACAGTGAAACGTGGAATACTTTTACCTCCCTAAAAGAATAGATAATTTGGGCAGTTTGTTTGCATTATTTTTCACCATGGAAACCGTCTTCACTGCAAATGGTCTGTACTTTACATCTAGCTATGTTTCAACAACATTTATGATAATTTAGAGTAATATTTTCTGACTTTTCAAAACATCAGCAGATCAAGGATATTAATTTTAAAATAATAAATATAAAACTTTCAAGGCAACTCACAGTTAAAACGTGTTGAGGTTATAAAATTTCTAGGTTTATTTATTGATCCTGCTCTAAAGTGGTCTTCTCACATCTCCAAGATTAAAACTACCATCTTAAAAACTGTTGGAGTCCTTTATAAAATCAAAGACTTTGTTCCAATGTATATTCTCAAGAACTTGTATAATACTCTCATACTACCTCATCTTAATTATTGTAATATTGTTTGGAGTAATGCATATTCTACCTACCTAAAGCAATTGTTTATTACAAAAGAAGGCTGTCCGTGTTATTACACAGTCTGATTTCTTAGCACATACCCCACCACTATTCAGCTCACTGAACATACTTGATATTTTTGATTTACATAGATACCATTGTGCAGTTTTTATTTTTAAGTCTATTTTAATGATTACTTTAATTTCAATTATAATATAAATAACTACTACACCAGATCCTCTGGACATTTATTTTCATTGCCCATAAATACCGATGTCTTTAAACGTTCCATCGTCTGTTATGGTGTTAATTTCTAGAATAGCCTAAGTCATACATTAAGAAATATTAAGTACCTTAATTCATTTTCATTCAAGTTGAACAATCATCTTTTATCCAAGTATCAACCTGACTTTAAGTATTTCCCACATTATCAAAATGTCTTTTTTTGTTTAGTTTAGGGGTGGGGGGGGGGGGTATAGGTCTTCTTTGTAAGGGGCTTTCTTATCATGCCCATATACTTTATACATGTTATCTTTATTTTTGGTGGGCTTCTTGTACAAGCTACGGCTTCCACAAGCCCTTCCACCATTTTCTCTCCGTAATTTCCATTATTTTTGTTTTATATGATTTATTACTTATTATTTTCTTTGCATGGTATTGTGTTCACCGTCTTATTATTATATAAACATTGTGAGGAAATGGAAAAATAAATGAAATGAAATGAAATTTTAATGGAGTATTAATGTTGTGTTAGTATTTCTGTCTTGGTTCACTTCTGTATTCTTTCTTCGCCTGAGAAACCTGACGAAACCTTGTGTTTTACCACTTATTTTATAATTGTTTACGGGTATATAATATGATAATTCGAGATAGCTTTTCCCACATCTTTAGCTTTATTCTGGGGTCTTGCGATAAAGTTTTCTGATGTAAATCAAAGTATATGGCACTCAAAGGCCAAACGCGGGTTGTGAATCTGTTCCGATAATTCCAATTAAGTCGCTCTTTGGAATTGATTTCTTGGGAAACGAAAAGTAATGTTTGGTTAACGTTATCCGATTGATCGGACTTCAGAAGTGGTTCAGAATTCCATAAAATACCTTTTTTGACATAATTCAACGAGCATGTCCCCGTATGAGCATTAAATGTTTACTGCATCACCTTTATATCAGCATTATAAAGTTACTTTGTTACATTGTCGTTTCAGGCTTTGTCGTATGGCTTTTATTTTAGTAGGTAGCTAATATCTTTTTGCTCTAATTTTGCCATTTGTTTTGGTACACACATATCGTTAATGTTTATTCTCCTCTCTAATTTTTCAGTGTTTTGGTGGTTTGAGACGTTCAGTTTCGATTGAAAGCGCTATAGAAAAATAATTTATTATGCTTATCTTGTCATTAAACAAAACCAGATGTATCCCTTCAAAGTCTCCGCGGTATGCGTGCATCACAAATGAATACCTGACTGTAAGTTTAGATTCCGTGGTGCTCTCGTTTATTTTAAAAGGAATAAAGTACCACACTCAACTATTTTTGTTTTCCATATTTTTATTCATTTCTGCCACGAAGATAATCAGTCTCGATCGGAATTAATATTTTATTTATCCAAACGGCATTTATTTTGTCAGTTCCAATAACTAATAAGATTTTAACTGTAAAAATGTTTGAATTGAAAGTATATTGATGTCATTAAACATGTTGCATGATATTATTGTATGTTTTACTCCAGCTGTTTCCTTTCCTTTTGTATCATTATTATTAATCGTATTACTTATCTCGAGGTTTCAGTATCTGTAACTTTAAGTTCATCTGCGATTTTTAAGGGGAAAAAATGATTTCAACAGATGTGTCTACTATAAGTATCAAGATTTACAAAACAAGTAAGGTGAGATAGATGGTGGGGAAATAGCTTTTTTCAGATTGTTAAAGGTCATTGACCCAACAAAAAACACTATAAATTGTATCTATCTCAGCAACAAAATATGGTATATGGTTGACATTGATGTCAAAATAAACAGAACTACACTAGAAGGAGACGAAAAATAAAATGAGAACATTAGGACTAAATCTTGACCTCCAAATATGAGTTCAAAGGTCAAAGTAGTGGTTTAATCACAGAAATGGCATTAGTCCATATGTCAGTAGGTGGGGGTTACTTTTCGTTTCATCTGTAAATTTCAAGGATCGCTCATCGTTGAACTGCAACGATCATAATTTACAAACTAAAGACCCTATAGCTAAAGTAAAAAAAGTCCAAAATTTCCAAAAGTGTTATCTTACCTCACCTATTGAGTTCATGATATAGGCCATATCACATCACTTTGAGGTTGTTGTCAAACAGTTCAGTGTCGTTAATGTACACATATGTGCATTTAAAATCAACAACCGGTCAGCATCTTCGGTCTGAGTCTTATGTTTGCCATCTACCTCCCACCCTTCCCAATAGACTAAAGAACGGAGGTGTTTAGATGCTTCCATATCACAACTTGAATATTTGTTCGAAGGGAATGTTGTGCTAATGCATTTTACGTTAGAAGTAGACGGTCGGGGTCGATTTTACCCTGGGCTACTTGCATCTGATACGTTATATAGCGAGCCCATTTGAGGGGATTCTCCCCACAGCCATATGTGATCTGCATTGCTTTTAATCCCGCTGTTTGAGTTGCGGATTCAGTTAAATTATTACTTCTGAATGCAGTGATGACACTGGCCGGGGAATCTGTATTTGTAGAGAGCACATTTGGTATGCCCATGGATGCATGAAATAGTGTCTTTACCACACCACCCGTACTTGAAGACGAACTGTTCCTGGTGACCGAAGTCTATCATAGAGATATCATAAAGACCACCAGGGTCTGATTGTAAGTACAAATTAGAACAGTTGCTTCGCCGATGATAGCAGAGCAAAATCAATAATTCAGTGTCTTGTGCGACGACAACAACCGTGGTCTTTCTCACTTTTGACCATATCCATGAGCCTGTGACCATCATCTTGCGCTTGACGTACAACGATATTATGGCTAGCCATCTTTGTATATATCATCACAACTAGAGCTTCTGTGTTCTTCTCTTTCACCTTGTACCATACCATTGTCCTTGGCCATTGACCTCATTTTTAGTTGCCAAAATTTATTTCTAAGGATCCCAGATTTTATATGCATCATTATGGTACAACTGTGAACATTTTGACAGCAGGATCAACAATGTTCAGCAGTTAGTTCCCGCAACTAACGTTCAATTGCGAGCCACAAAGATTGAAATCACATCTACGGTTTCACCAAACAATACAATTTGAGCAATATATGATAAGCCACGGACAAGGTGAGATTATAGCCAAAAGAGTTAACATACTCTGTTGTGTAGGCTGTGGTTGCTTTGATGACGTGACATGTGGCCATTTACGTTAATTAATGTAGAATATTGTCTGTGGTATCCCATTATTTGGAGCCATATTGTTATTTTCGATTACGCAAAGTGGCAAAAATGCTGTTTTTTTTACCTTTTAAAATAGCTCTGCACCGCACCAGCTTTTCGGAGGGATCACAACTTACCAGACGTTAGAGACAGAACTACAAAGTCTCGTTTTGCCTTGAAAGGAACTAAATTAACGTCTGTCATAGCTCATGAAAACAAAGAGAACAACAATAGGTTGTCGTGAAAATGTCACTTCAGAATAACTGCTTTGTAATACGTTTAATTAATTACACGACAAATGAGATGAATTTAATGTTTCCTCAATCATTATATCGTCAGATCACGAAGTTTTACTTACTAGCCGACACAATTGAGATAATCATTTTTTTTTTAAAACGCTCATGTCGTATTATTACCAATTTCGCATCCTCACCTATCTATGCAAATGCCTTATCAGTTGTCACCAGTTTACTTGTAGGAAATAATCCATATCCACAAGACTTCTCGCATCCTTCGGTCATCATCTGAATCTTCTGCTCTCACAACTCGTAGATCAAACAAGCGAGTCGGGGAGCAAGCTTTTGACGATGTCGCACCTTTGTTGTGGAACTAGTAACCATCAGAAAAACGAAGCCTTACCTCTATCAGCACTTTCAAATCAGCGTTAAAGACGTTTGATTTCAAACAAGCCTATGGTTAAGTGTATTCAATTGTATTTTTGTATTTTGTATTTGCTTTGTTAAGCGCATTGAGCCCTGGGATGTTGCGCTATATAAGCACCGGTGTAATAATAATGATAATTATCATCAGCTAAGATACACAATAGCATATACATGAGTAGATCGCTCACCAACCGCCTGATCTTGTGTAGAGTATATATTCCCTTTCGAAAGTATTCGTAATACTTTATTAATAAAAATTCATATTAC
>KN887450.1:1396-12335 GCA_000934455.1 Apostichopus parvimensis | reverse complement strand
TATATAAATGTTCATTCGCGAGTAAATATTCCATTTGGTTCCTACAACTCCATCAACAAGGCACTTTTCAAACAAATTTCATATCAACATTGAAAAGATTATTACATTCCTTCACAAAAGGGACTTTCATAACGAAAGTGTAGTTTGCATTTACAAGAAATTATCTTAAAAGAGTCATTTTTCACCAAACAATTTATTGCGCGTCATATTTGTGTTGTGGGCACTTTTGAGGTTTAAAGAACTCTGGTTGGACAGCTGGGGGATTGCACGCTGAGCCTTTTTTTATCTGCACGGCTCTCTGTTCCTTTCCTCGTTATTTCTGAACTGTTAAAAAGTACAATAATATTATAATATTTCCTTTTTCATTAATTTTTACACCTTTAATGACATTCGATTGCCGTTATTAAATCAAGTGTAAACCAAGTAAAACCACTGATGACATCAAAACTACTGTTGCCCCTTTGTATCGGAAGTTCTATAAACTTTGGCTTTGGCCACTACGTACTGAATTATTCCAGCCGCATATAACCGTCTGACGAATCAGGATACCCTAAGACTTATTCAAGCAACTACTTTGTTACGTAACATTTTCTCAATTTGGTTTTGTCATATGATTGCCGAAGCGAACGTATAAGTATGCCATTATGCCCTCAGAAGTGTTATTGCTCAATGTTTTATCACTGTCACGAATGTCGTTTTATTTGTTTGTTTAAAAAAAATTCTTTAATTATTTGACCTGCCCTGTGGATTCTGCATCGACAATTTTCCTGACAGAATGTACGTCTCGTTGAGTTACATAATTGGTACCTTCTATCAAAGACAGATCCTGGGGAACGAAATCCCAAATAACTTCTTCCACTCTCAACCACAATTCTGTCTTACATGGAAACCGTATGATCATGACAATGGTACGTCAAGTAATTACAACGTGTCCTTTCGAAATGCAATGTATACACAACACATGTCCAGGTTAAAGGTTGGAGAGCGATCTTCTGTTTATTGTGAATCTGGCCTGAAAAGAATGTATACTACATCGATTATTAAAGTTGTTATCACGTTGTCTTGTTAACTTTGAAATGGTTCGTGATCTTAGGATTTCATGATTTTTGAAACAATATAATAATAAAAAAAAGAGATTATAAAAAAGTATCCATGCGTATTGGTTCACTGCACTTATGACATAAAATATCGCATTGAAAACGTTGTGTTAATAAAGCGTTTGCAAAGTGTTTAATCGGAGTGGAGAATTTCCTTGCAGCACAATTTGTTTTAATGGGCTGCAAATTGGTATTTACTTCGTTTAGCGAATGGAAAATTATAAACTTGGCACACAATAGCTTTGGACTTGCTATCTTGTCAGTTTCTGTTTACCATATTATAGTTCTTTGACAGTGCAACTCACTTCGAAACCTTCGTATTGTTTCACAGCACTCATGAAATAGAACTTCGCGTTTAAAACGTTGTGCTAATAAAGCGTTTGCAAAGTGTTTAATCGTGGTCGATAATTTCCTGGCAGCACAAAGAAAAAATTAATGGACTGCAAATTTTTATTTACTTCGTTTTTCGAGTGGAAGATAATAAACTTTACAATGTATCAATCAATTATTTATTTTGATGTGTGCATATTTTCATGAACTTTGGGATATTTGAACAGCAAAGTGTATAGTATTGTATTTAACAAGCTGGTTATTGATAAACAAAGATACTCTCAGATATGATTTATTTATATAAATGTTCATTCGCGAGTAAATATTCCATTTGGTTCCTACAACTCCATCAACAAGGCACTTTTCAAACAAATTTCATATCAACATTGAAATAGAACTTCGCGTTTAAACTCAATAGTTTTCTTCTTGCTATCTTCAAAATAAAATTGCTATCTGTCAAATTCTTTATACCATATTCTAGTTGTTTGACAATACAACTCACTTCGGAGTTTACTTGACAATCTACATTGTGTGATCTTGTGTGAGCGTACGTGTTTGATCATTTTGATGAAGTCGTAGAAGCAACGAAGGCATGATAATGTAACTCGATAACGCCGTGACGCCTACGTGTTTTCATACCAAACGTAGTTGAAATTATAAGGAATCTGGCAACGAAACTTATTACGACCCGCCTTATAACTGAACGTGTTTCTTTTACTTGGGAAAGCAAAATAGATTTGACGTAATTAGTGGAATCACTACCACAGACTGCTGATTTTCATTCAGTAATCACTCCTTAGCAGACTACAATATTGGCATGTGTCAGTATGTGAATCCACTGAGCTCTTACGAGGTAACGCGATACAGACCTTGGCGTGCATGTATTAATTGATTGGTCCAGTTCGGAGTCCTGTTTCTAAGACTGCTTGCGTTGTAATTACAACGAACAAAGTCTACGTCATGATGGATCAAGCAATAACCGTTTCCGACAATGGTACTATTAGTTACGGTTCTTCCATGACATACGAACCTAGTATGTACCTCCCAGCTGGTTCAATTGTTGCTTTAACAGCCTTCATCGTTCTTTTAGTGTTGACTGTAATGGGAAACGGATTGACTATTTTAGCGTACACGAATGATATCAATCTAAGGAAAGTACCATTTAACTTCTTCATATTAAACCTTGCCATATCAGATTTATTGGTAGGGGTAATAACGATTCCTGTATATGTTTATTACGGCATTTTGGTTCCTGACGACAGTTATACATCAAATACATATACCGGTGTAATTTTGAGTTTGGCATTGTCGTTCCCAATATTTCTGTCGGTATTTATCGTCATTCAAATGACGTTTGATCGCTTAAGAATGGTCTTTGATCCGATCGAATACAAAATGAGATCAAGTAACAAAAGGATATTAAAGCAAATGATTGTCATATGGATAGTAAGCTTGTTATACCCTTTCCTTTTTTTGATATTGCCTTACCTTATCACGGCAAATGTCGTTAATGTATTCGGGGAATCCATGAACGAAGAATCGCCTATTTATGTAAGCAACTACTCTATAATTATTTTTGATTTCTTATTGCCACTGACATGCTTACTTGTCATGAATGTGGTGTTTGTCTTAAAACTGAGTAGACGTATGGCTGCTCTCGGTCAGTTTCGGGAAAGAAGTAATGTTGAAGATATAAATGTTGAGATGACTACAAGAGTTCATTCAGAAAGAATCAGTGTTTCACAGTTGGCATCAGACGTCCAAGACGAGTCAGCAATCAGACGACTGAAGTGGACAAATCGTAACGAAGAAGAACGTTTAATGAAACATCGGCTTCGTAAAGTCTCTTTGAATTTAATGGTTCTTGTTGGTGTTTATTTATTCTGTTGGATTCCAGCAAACATACTGAACCTTTTAGTTACTATAGATATGTCTATTCGAATTCCCCGTTTAGCTAGCATAATCACGTTTTTTATTTTACTTTCTAATTCAGCTATAAATCCGTTTATATATGCAGTGACTAACAAATTGTTTTGGAAAGCAATAGTGAAACTTTTTACAAAGTTGTGTAGACAATCACAAGATTTGTAGGTTACATATGTGATTGCAACCACTGACGTCGGAACTTTAACGCGGTTGCAATAAGAATAATATCATGTTTGCTATCATCAGAGTAGGCAGCTATGTCAAGATGTTAATCAGAAGCATGTGTTATAGGAAAAGCCGACTGGATTTTGACAAAAAATGTCAGGTCGGATGGTAATATACTAAACGGGGTAAACCCATTTTTTATTTTGCTTGAAATGTTATATCGATAACTTATATTTTCATGATGTGTTGATGTATATCGATACTTCATTATGATACCATTATCGAGATGTGTGGAAAGCCTTTCCTACTTCTTATGCTGTTTTCGGCGTGATTCTTTATAATACGCAGCAGTTATGATCCTTTCGAGCAGCTGGTGCTGTTCGGAGGACAGACTGACTATGTTGCAATGGATATGAACAATTCTGCGAACTCATTATTCATCGTTTCGCACTCTTCGAGATATCTGTTTTAACCAATGTAACAGTTTCGCTCTGTAATTTTACTGTTCTATTAACATCGATAAAATAGGCTTACGTTACCATTTTCTAGCACATGTAAGTCACGTGATTTACAACGTTTCATATTCCTTAAAGGTCCATGTTCTATTTACATTGATAATAACAGTAGTATAATGTATTTGAATGTCCAATAGGCTAAAATGGCTAATAGTACTTTAATTCGCTAATGATTGTTAATGTATCAATCAATATTTATTTGTATGTGTGTAAGCTTTGGAATATATTTATAGCAATGTCTAGACCAACGATATTCTCAGATATGATTTATTTATATAAATGTCCATTTGCGAGTGATTAAGGATTCCATTTGGTTCTCACAATCCCAACACCCGGACACTTTTGTTCATTTACAGTACCTCATAATCATATACAGAAATTAAAAAGCCTCTATTTTCGAAAAGTTTAATGTTTTCTGCTTTAGTTGTTGCCGAAACGTAACTAAAAGACCTGGTCGAGTCCATGGTATACCGAGAGAGTGGTTATACCGCAATTGCCATCTGTAATAATTTATTCAACCTATAGTTTTCTTCTTTTGTCCTTTAATGAAAACCGTAGTCCTATACTAAACAACTGACTATGTTCGCGTTGTCCAAATCATCAAGACTAATTTAAACTGGAATCCAAATGAAATATAGACGCTTACAGAGTCGACCATTAAAAACAAAATTCTCAAAGAACAAAATCTCACTAAAGCCAAGGCTAATGATAATTATGTCAAACCGTCATCAAGTCTGTGGACACACCGATCGATGAAAAATAGACAGACATTCAATAAATGGCAAAGTACCCGTCGTTTTGTAGTTTCTTCCGAGGTTTGGCCTTGTCAGTAATGATAACAGTAAACGACTGAACACATCAGTGAACGTTGAGACAGTAGAGTTCCTTTTTATGAAAGCTAAATATATTTCCTCTTAACAAAGCTCACTAACAACCAATCTCAGTTCACTCTACATAAACGACACCAAACGTTAACTTATTAATCACAAAACTTCGTGCCTCTTCTTTACTTCTCCTTCCTATGCTATCTCTTCTCTCTAGCCTCTCCATTTTTGCTCCAAACATTTTACTGAGGTAATATTACGTAACGAATTTAACTAAACACGAAATTAAAAAACTCCTTCCACTGAAAAAAAGTAGTTGAAATGAATTAAAAGAAGCACAACTAACTACACTACAAACAACACTACAGTCGTATTATACACATGTGCATGGAATTTGCAATTTGTGATTTGTAATTTGTAACGTGATCATTCTTTTTGTGAGTTAATACATGCGATATAGATTTTGAAAGTCGTTGGAAAGTAAACTGTCCACGGGATTGTTTAGATCATATTCATTAACAGTAGAGTTCCATTAAAATCAAATGTCAAATGGTCAATGCAGTTCACAGATCACATGACACAGTTTGTTCAACGTTTGTTTTAAATCGTGCGTCGCAAGCTTCGCTTTAACCTTAAGATGGTTGGGATTTTACCTGAATACGTAATTGCCAGGATATGTAAGTTTGAGCAACCGTAAGTGAATGCCAGTGGTGTGCTCAAGGTTTCAATGGTTGGGAGGGGGCATGCATGTTCAATTGTTTCCCCACTGAATTCGGCAGAGGGATTGTTTTTCATAGACCGGGCGAATCAAGGAGTTTGCAATGGAGGCGGCCCTGTCGTTGAGTCATTAGGGCGACAGTTATTTGAAGTGTAGGAAGTGTCGGGCTGCTCTTACCACAAAACATACAAATAGACGTCAAATGGCGCCAACTGAGGCATAGTTAGAATATAACTTAGATATAGTCACTGATTTCAGTATGGGTTTGGGGTCCTCCTCCAGAATCAAATGTTGCATTCTAAGTAACCGTAAATGTTATGTTATGTGATGTTATGTGATGGTGGATCAAGGTGAGAGTAGCGTACCATTGACAGTGGTCTAATTCTTTCCAGGCTGAATGAATCATTTTTTACACAAACAATTTCGCGTCGCATTTATCCACTCGGCCACGGCACCGGTGTACAGTCTGACGAAGCAACATACACAGAGAACTATTTAAAGTGGCCATGACACGAACATTTCAAAGTCCTATATTTTTGGGATCCATCAAAGAATGTTCTCTAGAACATGTATCAACCATTCTGCCAGTTAAAAACTTGATTTTTCAAGTCGAAAATTGAGAATGAATTTTCCCTCTTTGGCGTTTGAAACTTTGTTTGCTCGAAAATTTTCCGATTCGCATGACGTCATGTGATGTCATGTTAGGAACACGACTTGTTGTCGCTGTTTCCGATCCTCCGAACATACCATACACGTACACATTAGACAAGTACACATACCACTAGAAGTTACTACACAAAACACCGATCAAAAGTGCGATATCAAATCAAAATTTCCTGTGAAATGGCGGATCCAGAACCAATTGCGGCAACCGAAGTTCAAGTTTTCTAAGAATATCACGAACGATTTGAATTATTATTTGAAAACAAAGTTTAGTGAGTTGCAAAATTTGTAAATTTTGTGGGAAGCTGATACTGAAAAGGATTTTTTCTTACAGTATGTTTCTCTCTGCATTGAGAGTTGCCAAATAACGTGTGCATTCAATAGCACAGTGATTTCTTCGTTGCAAAGTTTTTCGCGGTCCATTTGACTACGGGCTTTAGTTATTTTTCCTTTTTTGTGCCAAGTTTTACATCATTAAAAAGAGCCATGCAAGCTTGAGTTTTCGTTATCGACATTGTGTAAAAATTTATGTACATACTGTAATGGGAAAGGGGTCGGATCTGGCCCGGGTTGGGCCGACTTGCCTATAGTGGTAGGGGTAAAGGAAACTTCGTTTGACTTTAATAAAGTTCTATTTGGTAACTATTCATGGTAACTTACGATTCAGCTTCATAAATAAGCAAGTACTAGGCCTTTTAAGTACGTTCTATAAGTAACATTTCTACACAATTTAAGGGCTCAATAAGTCAAACAGTGAGTCATATACTATAGGCTGAGCATGAAATACTGATACAGTATATAACCTACCAACAATACAAACAATTAATTACTGCGTACACAAAGAATTTATCATAAAGTACAACTATATCAAGCCCTCTTCATTTCTTAATTGAGTAATGCTATATTTTCAATTACTGCTTCCAAAGTGTAAGCCAAACATGATTGTACTTGTGAACTTCACGAAACTGTACCAGTACAGTAACTTAGGCATATGCTAGCCCTTGCCTTTTGCTATTGTCGTAGTGGTAGGTACTGTATATCTAACCTTGGTTACCTTTATATACAAAAGAACATCTGCAATAAGAATTAAGAGCCTGCAAAATTATAAAAACAACATGACAGGTACAAAATTACCTCTTTCCTTTGTCTTTTTTTTTCCGAGGAAACTCCTCGTCTTTTGCGATTCAGTGCAGGCCTAACGCTAGTACTAGTAGTAAAAGACCTAGTACTACTAGTGCTCGGTCCCGCTTCCTCCAAAGGATCGCTACTTAATCCACTGGAGGTATCCTGTTCCCCCGATCTGATCTTAGGAGTTTTCAATGTTGGGTACTTGCCAGGAAGAACTCGTTTCTGTCGACCCGTTATGCCCATTTCTTCTTTCAGTTAGAAAGGAGGGATCGTAGTCTGCTTCCGTGAAGTGTTCGCTACATACGGAGCTGGCTTGGCCCAGTGAAATCGGACCTGGTTTTCTTGTACTCTAGGATATTTTACAGTCAATACCATAAGTACGATAGAGACTGAATATGAGTCTTTATGAATCAAGCATGCTCTATATATCAGATTTGTTTGTCCCAATATGAACCATTACACAATGTGGCACTTCAGGAATAACTTATACCGTGATCCATATAGATCAACAGGTTATTCATGTTTGAGTAGTTCCTAACAGTCTTGGAACCACGGTTCCGAAAAGAGTCAGTTAGTAACACATTTCGCACGTACACTAAAGGCTATCTCGAGTTACCTCCTAACAACTCAATGGTCTCATAGATTCAATAGAGATAAACACGCGCGTAAGCATGGGACGGACTCAAATATTTGTTATTGAATGGACAGCCAGCAGTTGGAGTGCGCCCACTAACAATGTTATTATAATTGTTCCCGAAGGTGAGAAATTATCCTTCTAGTCGTAAAGAAAAGACAATGCAGCAATTCTAAAGTTAATTTATAAGTCAAACGTTTATAGCACTTTAACTCTAATTTGGTCAAAAACCAATGAATTATTCTTTAGCACGCGTGCAGGGGATTAACACACATGAATTCAATTTGAAATGCCTTTTAAACCCCTAACTGTTTTTGGAAACATTACGTCTCTCGGGAAATTGCCGATGCAGAGTAAACAGTTTATAGCTAGTTGAAAGGATAGGGTATAATAACTTTCTTTCCATTTTCCAAAATAAAAGTAGAAAAATAATTAATGTTAGTAATATCATTATAGAGGAATATAAAATTTGAGGACAAAACGGCCTTCCTTGGCCTGTATCGGCAAAAACAACATGTAAGCTTATTTACCCTCTTTTCCGTTTTTAATATGCCGTTTTTATGAGAAGTAGTTTGCCAATAGCAATACGAAACTAATAATAACTAATTGGTATCTGTTCAAGTAATTAAATCCTTCTCGTATCCCCCGGATATATCAGAGATAATCGGATCAGGGGATAAATCGTTATCCAAACAGAACCAGGGTAAGGCTAGCTTACTGCGCATACCACAGCCGTTTGTTTTAAGTTTCCTGTGAATTTTCATCTCATTTTGTATTTGATCGGATCGAAGATCATTCTTAAGCGTTTAAACGTCATGTAGTGACTAGGTTATAACCATTCAAAATTACCAAATAATACAAATAAAGGAAAGATAATAATCCCTACCAATAAATCTGCTATGGCAAGGCTTAAGATTAAGAAATTAATTTTGTTCTTAACAACTGCATTATTTGGGTAAATACGCTAGGATAGTCAATCCTTTTGCCGTTGTCAATGTCAATGTCATAAAAATGATGGAGATTGATAAGGAGGCTGCATCAACATGCACGTTGTATACAATAGGTTTGTTTGTTGGAACCATTACCCAACTTGACACTACAATAATCGGTTGTGCCGTGATCCATGGTAATGAACACGTTATTTGTTCTTGAGTAGTCTTAAGCAGTCTTAGAACAAGGATTTCAAACAGCATGAGTTACGATAAGACGACTATATCGAGTTACTTAAGGAAAGACAAACACAAACGTAAGTGAGTCATTTTGGTATATTCAAACATCAGTTGTTGCTAAATAAGAAGCTAGTCGAAAAAGTCAAGACAGGTCAAATGTTTAATACCTTAATTCTGATTTGGTCAAAGTAAATGCAACATTCTATGAACACGTTAACTGGAGTAACACACATAGGTATAAGTTAATTTAATTTGAATTGGTTCTTCAACAAGTTACTGTTTCTGAATACAATACGTCATGACTCGAATGATTTATAATTAAATGAGAAAACGACGATAACAATAACAACTAGTCATATGAGAAACTGGAAAATCATTCTCACAGGAAATTGTAGACTCAGACAGAATAAATACCTCATAGCTACTTTGATAGACCAGTTTTATTTAGCTTTCTCTTTTTACAAAATAAAAGGAGAACGAAATAGTTAATAGTAGTTCAACAATTTGACGAATATAACATTTGAGGACACAAAATTGGGATTTCTACGTCAATATCTGCAAATACCTTATGTGCGCTATTTTCTATTTAAGTTCATTTACCTTTGAATGTTTATTAAACGATGATGGAGTCAATCTCCTTCCCATTGGCATAAAGTAAAAACTTGATATATGATGTACAAGTAAGTAATATATGATAACTTTTTATCCATATATATCATTGAGGAACTGCTTCGGCCTTCATGGCAGAAATGAAACAAATCGACTAATTGGCACCGATTTATAATTTAACGTCAGCGCTGTTCTAATGATGAAGTCATTTCACGTCCATTTTCTCATTTCTTACAATTGCATTTGTCAGTTCTTGACATATGCAAGTCGTAAAAGTAAACGAAAAATCCGAATAAGTCTAGTAATCACTGCAGTTGTTGTCATCAAATATTTCACATTCAATCATGAAACCAACTTTTGTCTCGTTAACATGGAATTCCTTTCCCAAAAATGTTCTCAATTCAACTAAGTATAAAAGCTTCCAATTAATCTTCGATAAAGAAAACTTGGCGCAAAGCAAGGCAAGTTAGTGCTGAGTGTGTAGAGATAGACAATGTCACGTGTCACTAAAGTGAAAGTTCGTTTACACACAGTAAATATCCTATGCTGATGAAATAAAACTTGTGAAAGGTACAACAGAGAGTAATTTAGTGAAGATTGTTTCAGTTTCAAGTTACACAAACGATTCGGATTTAAGTGTTCATAGCCTCTAAAAGTGAAGGAATTAAGAATATTAAGTCTAATAGAAAGTCTACCAAATTAGTTACCGCTTGGTTGTGTGCGAGACTTCAATATTTTTTGTATACATATATCAACAACAAGTTTGCGATGCAACACAGAATTTCCTCCATACGGTGGATGTCCGCTATGTAGATATGTGCATTACATAGCAATACTATATTCAATTTATAGTGTTTCTTTTTAGTTGATATGTACTGTTATGGTATGTTGATATGTATTGATATGTGTCAAACTCCGTATAAGCTTAAGAAAGTTTGTGAATTAGGCCTACTTTCAATGTTAATACCGCCATGAGTGTCATATATCTCACGATCTGCTATAATTACGCTGTCACCTACAAGAGCAGGGTACAATTTGGCGTGTTCGAATAGAGGCTATCCGACCAATATAAAGACACAGTACAAGAAATTCAACAACACATTCAAGTATAAGCTTGATAATAAATGTAATTCTTCAAAGTTACACAAAGTTTCGTCTTCC
>KN887449.1:55122-90350 GCA_000934455.1 Apostichopus parvimensis | reverse complement strand
AGTGTGCGGGGGATAGCATTATAGGCCAGAGGATTTCAGGAGTTACATGAGGCTGTAGTGTGCGAGGGATGGCATTAGGCCAGAGGATTTGAGGAGTTGCATGAGGCCACTGGGTCTGAGGGATAAAATGAGGCCATAGGGTTTAAGGGATAGCATTATGCCATAGGATTTCAGGGGTGTCATGAGGGCTAAAGATTTGAGGGTGGTCAAGAAGAGGCTATAGGATTTGAGGGGTTGCATGAGATGTTAAAGTTTAAGGGGGTGGCATATGGTGTGAGGGTTGAGGTGTTACTGATCTGAGGCTGTAGAAGTTGTGGGGTAGCATGAGGCCTTATGATTTGAAAGGTAGTGTGAGCCCATAGGTTTTGAGGGGTGGTATTAGGGCATAATCTCTGTGGGGGATGTGGCATTAGGCCATAGAGATTGTGGGTAGCATGCTGCCATCTGTTTTGTAGGGATGTCGTCAGGAGTCAGTAGAATGTGTAAATGCAGTTGTCCATGCATCATATTCTGACTGATTCCAGAAAAAAAAGGGAAAAAAACACAAAGTTCCCTATAAATTTTTGATTGTATTTGTTGCAATAACAAGCCAAATATTCCTCATATTTTGGATACAATACTTATTAAAGTGACAGTACAAGACATTTCATGTTGGATTTGTCATAAAATGATTGGATTTGTCAGAAACTGGAAAATACCCTCCCAAAATTGCATCAGGAACAAGTAACATTAGCATAACCCCATAAACTTGAAAGGCTTGCAAATCCAACAATCCAAGCATTATTTGAAAAGTTGTGGGATGCAATATTTCCTGTGCTGGAGCAAAAGGTTAAACAAAATTGCTAATCAGGAGAATTCTGTTGGTTAAGACTGTTTAGATATCTTAATAATTGGATTCAGATCAAGGTATCAAATTCTGAGTTTTTATGATGCGGTTTGGTCGGGATTATGTAACTTCGCACGCAAAACTCAAAATACAGTCGTATAGAATGACATAAAAAAACATTGATTTAGGTTTGCTGAACCAGGAAAGAGGAGGAATCCGATGGGTTGCAATCCTTCAAATTTAATCGCTTTTTGTGGTCTAGGTAGATGTGATATAATTGGATGAATTTGATGCAGACAGACTAGACAGTATTAATTTAACAGAATAACTTTGACTGGTACAGCGTAGCACAATACTATCCAAAATTTACTAGACAATTGCAAAGATGCATAGCAGTTTTTGGTGTAAAGGAACTGTTGTATTTTTATAACAGACAAAGATCAGAGATTTCCAAACTGCTACACATAATTTGAACACTGCAGTATTCCCTGGGGAGGGATGCGTTTTATTCCCCCTTTTGGTTCATTATTTTTGTGTTCTGTTTAATTTTCATTTTTTTCATTTTTTTCAGAAATCGTGTCACTCTTACACATTTCATGCGATTCCTAGCATCGGAACAGAAGGTAAGAACTCGCTGCTCAGTCAGTGCTCACACAATTTTCTAGACTGATGTTATACTTTCATTTCATTTATTTTTTCCATTTCCTCACAATGTTTTTATAATAATAAGACGGTGAAGACAATACCATGCAAAGAAAATAATAAGTAATAAATCATATAAAAGAAAGATAAAGGAAATTACGGAGAGAAAATGGTGGAAGGGCTTGGAAGCCGTAGCTTGTACAAGAAGCCCACCTTGTCATGTCCATTAACACATCGGGTGACCAGAAGTAGCAATTGATTTATAGGCTATGAATTTTTTCCCTCGCTGACAACAATAAAGCAATCTATGGGATGGTAACGGTGTGGGGTGCTTGTATGTGCATGTGTGTTTGTGTGTGACACCTTGGCTTCTAGACACCATAACCCAAACAGTAAACGATGGTATGTATGTATGCATGTTTGGGTGTATGTATGTATTTTAGATCCTCCTGCAAGCAGGAACTCGCGAAGAAACCTCATTGGCTTATCAAAGCCGCATGCTGACTGAAGTCAGTCGCTTAGATTCATATTTAACGTCCATGAGTATGAATTTTTAATTGTCAACAACTCTGTAACTGGATGACATACATTAATTTTGGAGTGACTCGAACCAGGGACCTTATGATTGAAAGGCACCGGCATTAACCAATGAGCTAACACTCCTAAACACTCATGGTTGAACTTTAAACTCGATATGTGGAACCACGGTATTGAGAACGACAACCCTAAATGATTTTTTTTTTTGTAAAGGTCATCGTGATTTCTGATGATAAAAAGAAAGGTCAAAGTCTGAAGAACCTTGCAAACACAGATAATATTAAACAGGCAAAGCTTTGATAAAGAAGAACTTCATACTTTGCTGTGTGGAAGAACCTTACAGTGTGTACAAGAACCATGTTAATGTTTTTCGAGGTCAAAGACGTCTGTAAACGTCAATAGAGGTTAAATTTGTGAGAAACCAGTGTTTTAAGTTTTCTTCGTGTGGCCATCATAAAGTTGAACCCAAGTTTGCACTATACATTTATTGAGTGATAGGGGCAACTAGAAGATCAGGTCTCAAAGTTCAGGCTTGTTTACTTGCTAGATGCTAGTGGATTTAGTTGTCTGCCAGTAGAGAAATGGGCACGATTTACACTTTGTTGCCAGAAGACATTACGAACATGAAAACCACAATAACTCGTTCAACCATAAAGTAAAGTAAAGTCAAACTTTATTACTCCATACAAGGAAATTGTGGTATCCGCACCAGTCATAAAAAATACAAAAACATATGAATCTTAGAACACGTATACAGATAATAGTAATGAGACGGTAAGATCGGATTAAAAAATGAGAAAACAGTAAACATACACAATGTGAGGACTAATGACTTAAGTTGCTATTGTAAAGTTTAATTACAAGAGGAACGAAAGAATTCTGATAACGATTAGTATTTAGCTTAGGTAGTCTCAGTCTACCAGTACCACCTGTTTATAAGACTGTCTACAGTCACTTCAAACCGTGTCTAACTTCGACTGGAGGCGACATTGGTAGACCGAGTCAACTACAGACTGAGGTGACCTGTACTAGCAAAGTTAACTTTTCAGGAAACATGTCGCAAGAATTTTAAAGAGGAATTACAAATTTATGATGTGCCACAGGTGGTAGGAGGGGGGGGAGAGAAAGGGATGTTCCATCTCTCTTTACTCAACCATCCCTTTTCTCCATACCACTACTGCATCCATATGTAGACTGTACTCTTTGCTCTCAGTGGCTGTAGGACCAACATCATCATGTTTAGGAGTTTGGTAGCTCTGAGCTTTATTCATATTTTGTCATGTAACCCCAAAGTGACTGTAATTTGAACTTGCCACTGAATTTACACATCTTAATACAGATCCTTCCACCTGTGTAAAGAAAAGAGAGCTTCATCATAAATCGCGAAATAGCAATCAACCACCGTAAATGTCCAGAAGCTCACCAAGTATTATTTACTAATCGGATAAACATCCAAAGATGTTTTAAGACTTTCAAAACCCCGTTGCTAGATTGAAAAGACCGTCTTTAAATTTTCTCCCTGGTTTTTGTCCTGTTTTTTTTTAACCTCTCCGTCACGGTTCTGAACCTGTCATGTGTTTAATGTAACGTTGCAACGGACGTCTCTTGAATGTCTCTTTGAATGGTTGATATATCATCTGAGGTTTTAAAACAGCAGCAGCAGATTCATAAACAATTCCATTTGTCAAGCTGGTTTTATGCGGGAGCTCTTTTCACGCAAGAGGTACTTTTGAGGTCAGGTTTGCTCGATCAATCTTGGTCTGCTGAAAAAAAGGAAATATATAACAGGGGTAAAAGATAAATAATGTCAGGGAAAAGTAAGGAAGCTTTGTAATACCCTACATGCCTGTGTGTATCATAGATGACATTGAACATGCCGAGACTTTGCCTACTCCAGAAGTAATGTGATATTTCAGTGGCAGATAATGTGGCACTTTATTGCAATGTGGCACTTTATGGCAAAGAAAAAAATATGGCACACTGTTCGTTGAAGACCACATCTCAATATCTTGTTTCTTACTCAAGTTATGGTTAGTTTAAACGTAAAACCTATTTTAACCGGCTGAAACTCCTCGATTCTTACCTGGAGTAGATCACGGTAGATGACCAGCTTGTGATGTCATAACCGCAAATGTTCTTCAAAAAGCTTTACTTTTGTATAATAATCGTCTCGTGGATTTATTGATTGGAACCCGATACAAATTCTTCAAAATGCTATTTTTTTTCTTTGTGTAGAAATATTATTTCCCTCTGTTAATAAGTGTACTTGATATCATAGAAGAATAACAAATACAATTTCAGCAGAATCGCCGTGACGATGAGCAGTTTTTCGGTCTTTCATTCACACGTGTATAGAAATACTGAGGTCAACGTCATATACTGTATAGACAGGAATCGTACAAAGACATATAAATTACACAATAAAATCAAACAAAATTCTTTTAAGGAAATCATTGCTACAGTTTAATGCAGGATTTTTTGTCTTTTTATGTCTTCATTGGATTTGAAAAAAAAAAAAAATAGGAACTGGAGGAATTAATCCACTTTATTGATTAAATTAAATTTTGGTGACTCTGCAATCCCTCGAGTTCATGAAAGATACTGGCCCGAAATATTGCTCGTTTTGTCCCACTTTGTCGTGGTTTTAAGTCGTGATAGGTCTCGATACCGACTTGGAAAATCATCCATGCAACCAACCTCTCCATCAAAGTCGTTTAAGTAAACAAACAACTAAAAATAGGGTCTCTTCCAATTTGCAGAAACAAATTGTCGGTAAAACGGTAGTAATATTTGCACTGTAAATTGGTTGAGGCAGAAAAGCGTTTAAAAGAGACTATGGTGCCCACACGTACGAGCCTCATTTTAGGATATATACGTAATTTGTGCGTGGTACTCGGTGATTTGATGAAAATCGAATCATCAAACTGCGAAGAAAACTAAATCAAATTGGATTCACTTTTGACCTACTGTTTTGAATATAAGCCAAACTATAAGCATACAGTACCTCTTTGCAATCAGGGGTCTGTTGAACATCATCAGTTTGTGTTTATCATTTTCAGTTTAAAGAAAAAGCATCTGCAAGTGGCAATCAGGGGTCACCAGACTGTCAAGCGCGCGAGGGAGCGAGGGAAAGAACAAGCGTCGTAAATCTTTCTCTTTTCAGAACCGATGTTGAAACCTCAGCTTGTGTCTCATTAACAGTCTGAATGAATAATAAGTGTAAAATAAACCTCTCAAAAGTAATGACCGTGGAAATTTAGGAAAGGTAAAATCTTACTGCCATATGTTGATATAATAAGGAAAAACAAACAGTTTTGTCACATTTATTGCTCAGAAAAACTTGGGTTTTCTTTTGATGGAAAGTTGTTCAAACAGTAGCAAAGTGCTGAATAAATAGAACCTCTTATGATAGAACTTCAAAGAGTTCTATTACGCCCATTTCTTGTTGGAATCGGTTTCAGCAAGTGTCCCCAATAACATCGAGGTAGAAATACTATAGTGGTAAAAATCAATTTGCTGAGTTGAAGGGTTATTGTAATCTATTTCTTTGGGAAGAAGGCCGGGGGTGGGGGGGGGGTGGGGTGGAGTGAGTGGATGGGGGCATAAAGGGGTAGGTAGAATGGGTTAGTAATGTGGTGATATCTTAAACTATTGAAAAGGCAACACAGTCACCCCTTCTCCTGTTTGCTAACTTTATAATTTCTGTATGTTTGTATTCCAGATCGATTAAGACTCTGGCGGTACTGTCTAGCAAATATATTGTCAAAATGAAATTTTGTCGTATGCATTCATATGTAATTGGTAAATAGCAAAACGAAACTTTCTTTATGTGAGTGTACTTACCAAAACCTCTTACAGATATTTGGCAAGCTTTCACAGCCAGTGTAATTAAATTGAGGGGGAGGGGGGAAGGGGGGAGGGGCAAACCACACACTTTCCCACAAATGGATTTCCCTCCTTAGCCCATCATATGTAACAGAATTTCCATTATTGAATGGTATTTTCAACAACAAGACACTTTTGAACTAATTTTTTTTTAATTTAATTTTTCAATCATCTGTGTACTTATGATAACCCAAGGGCACTTCTTATTAAATCACAAACATGGAAAGGTGGGATACATTTTATACCAAAGAAAGGGTCTTTCACATTAATTGCAAGGAGCCCTATTGAGATTTTTCACAAGAACTTGCAGGGAACATGCCCCTGCTTCCCCCCTCCCCCCCAAACCCATGCATTACATAACAATTGAATGGCCTATATTTAAAGAGATTGTAGGCTAGACTTTTGCACTCAAATCTTTTTGGGAGCAGCACATCTCTCAAGCCTGCTTCCTGTCAACTGATGTTTCTGCATATTACACTTTCAGAATTGACCAAGTAATATATATTATCCATACATGACCAGTTTTAATGATTCTTTTGTTTAATACTGTCTCTGGTTTCATTCTCTCTCTCTCACAAAGGACAACCTGGCCAACGACCCCGATGCGGTGAAGGAACACATTGCGGATTATTTCAGGGGCTCTCTGTTCGGCAAGAGGAAGGAAGATGCATCATACTTCACTATGGAAGAGGTAAGGCTGTCAGAAAGATTATGTAACCAGACTCCATGTTAAATGTCTACAATCAAATGCAGATGTTTCTAGTAGTAGAAGTAGTTGAGTCTCGTCTATCCGACATACTCAGTGATTAACCTCCGCCACGCATCACGATCTTTGCAAGGTTTATTGCTTCCTCGAAATTGTTAATGTTAATGTCCTTAAATTGCGACTTTATTTTTCCAAGCAAGGTAGTCACAGGCCTTCCTACTGGTTTAGCAGTATGTCTCAATGCTTCTCTTAAAGTCTTAAAGCAACCTTTGCTGGATTGATAATTTCTTTAACCTTTGCTGGATGTTTCTACAGGGGTACTAAATAAAAGTTCATCTTTGTTGCTATGGTGACTCATTTTGCATCATTATAAGGTGCAGTTTAGGCGGTAATTCATCCGTTCTGTGTGTTGACTTGTTCATGAAACAGAACCTTTGATTTGCTCATATTTTGTTTTTCTTATGCAAACTGGCTAATTCCTGTGGGAAAACAAATTCCTAATATCGTAATTATCATCGTGATTGTAGGGCACCTGACAAAAGTGAAAGAGAGAATATTTAGGCCTGTTATGATATTGGTTAGGTTTGTAAATTGTGTGTTTATGATGGCCGGATGTGTATTACAGCTTTCATATTTGATATGTCTCTCTGTCTTTCGTAAGATATTAATGTAAATGTAATTTTGATGAACTCTTACATGACACTTGTCATATCTTGAATTGATTTCTTAACTTCCTTAGAAGGTGTTTCTTAGTGTTTGTATGTTTAAATGCAGTTGGTGGGAAACCCTGCGTAAACTGTAGGTAGTGAAATTCATGGCTGGTGTCACCTGTTAAGATCAATGAAGTTTAACATTATTCTTGTTTGGTGACATAATTTGTCATATCTTGAATTGATTTCTTAACTTCCTTAGAAGATGTCTCTAAGTGTTTGTATGTTTAATTGCCGTGGTTGGAAACCCTGCATAAACCGTATGTAGTAAAATTCATGGCTCGTGTCACCACCTGTTAAGCTCAATGAATTTTCAAATTATACAACCCAGATGACCGTGAAAGATGTGTGCCCTGAAAATTGGTTATGGAAAATCTGTTATGATGTTAGAACGTGGACTTCGGTCCCGGTGAAAATCTTACGTGTAATAAGTATGTTTATGTAGAATAGTTTAACGGACCCAATTTAACCTTCGATTCTGTTTACATTGATTTTCTCCAGTTTGTGGATTACCTGTATTCAAAAAACAACCAGATTTGGGATAGTAATCACGATCAAGTGGTCCACACCTTGGATCAACCGCTCTGCAATTATTGGATGGCTTCATCTCATAACACGTGAGTAATTTTGCCACGCTTTGATAGGTGTGGAAACTTGTCAGACAAAGTGGGTTGTTTTTATCAACGTTTCAGTTGGAAAAAAGAATATGTGAAGATATTTAGTCCTTGTCAGTATGATGAGCTGTTTTTTGGAGAACTTATGTGATTTTTTTTCACCAGAAGAGACAAATTTTTGTAAATTGACCCTCCCCACTAACTATACATTTACCAGAACAGTGTTTTGATGTTTGACAGGTTCATATTTGTTGCTATGGTGACAGATATCTGCTTTCGTCCCAAGATTGTATGAAAATTCTATTTCCATATTGGAAATTAAAAGAGAAAAATTGTGATCAAACCTTAATATTTTGATATTTTGTAGGCAAAATGTTTTTTAAAAATATTATAATAAAAAGGAAAATTAGTTCAGTTTGCTTAATATTAACATTTGTTTCCTAGACTACCTGCAGAATGCACATCTGGGGATGTCTGACAAAGAAATTTCTTGCATTTTTACTTTTTGTCATTTCTGAAAATGAAATATATAAACCGCAGGTTTTTAGGCAGTACAATATTTATGTAAAGTAAAGAAACCATTCTTACCCTCACAACCGTATCTGGTTCCTGGTCTAGAGACCACAAGGGAGATCTGGAAATCTATTCATTAACTTTTCAAAATGAGATTGTAAAAGAGTATTTGTTATGCATGCATGTCTTATCTATGGTTCACATTGTCGAAAATAATCCAAGATTGTTACGATTTTTGTATGTTAGTATTTGCCGAGTGGGGCGTGTTCGTCTGTTCTATCAGCTGTCCCTGGGGCAGTTTAAAGGTATATATACTGTCATAATACAGTGGTGTGTAGCAGAATGGGTACATTAGAGTTCAGTATTGTATAGTTTGCATTCCATTACAGCCAAACCTACACCACAGCAAAACCATCACACAGACACAACGACATACTATTATGCCGAAAAATTTTGGCCCACTTGTAGAGAACTGGGGAATGAAACATCCCAATTGATGTAAAAAATCACCTTTGTTTTTACCAAAGAGATGGAACAGTTCTTGTTCCAGACGTGGATGGATTGCGTGCATTGGCAAGCAAAAGTCTCGACCGAAAAATAAGTAATACTGGAAAACAATGCACACATTTTATAACTGCCTGTGATCCATTGTATGACTTGACAGCATTTGATAAATGCTAAATTGAAAAATTCGGAGAGACCTAAAGTGGTGAAGTCTTCAACAGTCTTTACGTATCTGGTGCGAGGGATTGGGTTCGCATAATTAGTCTGGATAATAGTCTGATGTAAAGATATGAACGTTAAAGATCCATACGCCTGCCCACCCCACCCCCCCCCTACAGGTTCAATTTCTGGTTTGGTTCGACTGTTTCATGCAGAAAACATGGATGAACTCCATTTGCCCGATTTCTTGGAAATGGGCCAAAAAAAAAATCCCATTTTGGGGCAAAAAAGTATATTGTAAAGATTGTGTGATTATGTGAATGTTAATTTTGTTTCATGATAACTCTTTACATTTCTAACCTAAAGAGTAGTTCAAACTTTAACGTTTACAAAGGAAACAAATGTGGCTGTTAAACATGTCCGTAAAATTGAGCGTCAAGGCCTGTAAAGAGGTACAGTACCATAACTGGGGTGGTGTTAGTGGGAAAGGGAAAGGCCGGGAGTGGGTAGGAAACACGAGTGGGAGGGAAACTTTTGTCTCTTGCAGCTGAAGGTCAAATAAAACCTTACATTTAGAATTTCAGTACTCCACTTTTAGCTTGCTTAGACCCATATTACTGGACAGCTCTTTAATATGTGATATAAAGATCGGCCGTCCTTCCAGCCTCTGGTAAAACCATCATTATTGTTGTAGCAATGTTAGATCTATGTATATTCAGTAAAAACGATGATTTTGTAGACCAGCAAACCTTTATCTTGGAAAGGTTAAATCTGGACCTTCCACCTGATAGTGACTGTGCTGTGCACATGATATCAAAGGTGGGAGGGGTGGAGGGGAGGGATGCAGATATGACAGATTTTGGTAGTAAGGGTATGGTTTGGTAGCAGGAAAACAAATGTTATTTTATTATTTTGGATGACAATATAATTTGGGACTTACTGCAAGCCATTTTATCGTACATCTCATTCAGAATTGAGAATAGCATGACAGCATTTACAGAGAGGATTCCAACGTTGCGATGCTCTTTAATGCAGCAGCACAAAGTTTTATCATTTGTGTAATTCACTACCGCGACATTCGATAGTCGTGTCGGACCTTGTTATTTTCACTCCTTCAAGAACGATGATCCAAGGTACCGTCGGTCAAAAACAAGACCCAAAAGTTCAACTCGAGCTTTGCAAAATACTCGGAGAAGTATAAACAACAACGACTGAATCAGACAAGAAAGCACATTAAATTATGCAAATTAAACTAAAACAATAGAGTAGTCACTTGAGACATTAAAGTATGTTATTGAACTCTTATTGAACTCATGAGGCTGTTTTTAGAATATGCTTTGCCAACTGTTGTCCATTTCATGCTGTTCCAAGACATTGCATGTTTAGTCTCAACACAGGAGTTTCGAGAAGGAAATAGCCTGCTGCGCTCGGCAGATTAAATGTTGTTGACATAGCGATTGTCGTTACATCCTGGTTACAGGGTAGAAATGGCTGTTTGGTTAAGTTTTGATAATGTAATGGGAGCTGATATTTGTCTTATCGGGTAGAATCGAGTACAGGCAATCTTTGAGGAAGGTGCTCGCCATTAATTCCAGAATGTATTTATTTCCTTTTTTCTTTACGGAAATGTTGATTGCGTGCTTAAAATGTTGACTTTCTTTTCAATCACAACTTATATGCAGTATGTAGGATCAAGTAACTGCATTCTTGGAGAAAACTTGTTTGTTTAAGTCCTTGGTTGTTTGATTCCTTAATTGCTGAAGGCCAAAAAAGATCTACATGCATAATAACGACATTAGTCTCTGTGTGATGCCATTTATGGTAAACACAAGAACTCACCATGCCTGGTTTGAATGAATTTCAAACGTTACATAGATTCCCCATTAGTAAGATCTTGGCTGCTTTGGTTACAACCAGTACTAGTAATTAGGTTGTGGCCTTGTAGTGGTTTTGTTGGAGGATAAAGGTCATTTGAGGTCACCAATGGTCAAAATCTGAAAACCTTCTAATTCAGTAAATTCCCTTTTTCGTGAATTTTTTTACTTTATATGTATTGATACCTTTCAATTGAGGTCCAGGTTGCTATTGTGTTTATAGGTCAAAGGTCATTTTAATTTAATATCAGTTTCAGAGACCGAACGACTCACGAAAGTTCCCCATTGGTGAATCTCATATTTGGTACGTCAATAGCAGTTTAGTTAGTTCTCTGTGGATATCGTACTCATTTGTCAGAAATGTCTTGGTCAACTGCTGCTAGGTTTGTAAAGGTGCAAATGATACTGTATTGTACGTTCCATAGGTCTGTATCAATTGTAAAAATTGCCCCCCAAAAAAAGTTGCCAAATATTTCATGTTTATAGCCAAAATCGTATCGAAGAGGAGGAAAGAAGATATCTTATTTATTTATTTGATGTCTTCAATTGATTAGTTACCCTCCGACGCTTCAACAATTTCCTTTTGATTTTTCGCCTGTCGAACAAGGTCATGAAACTCTGAATTCATAAGCCTCAGTTGCCCTTTATAGGTAATTAGTAAACCGTACACTGCGTACAGGATGGAAAGCTCTGAGCTTGGCGTTAAAAACAAATTTTGGTTAAAAAGTCGCCCACTGCCGGCTGTTTTACAACACCTGTCCACCTCAGTATATATGCCAGTGACATCATGTCAGTTTTACTTTTGATTCATTGGGAGGGGCAGGGGGGCGGTGTAAAACAGTGAAAACAATTGGAAAAAACATTAACCTTTAGATGAAATGCACAAAGTTTTAAGCAATTTTAAAGTTAAAAAAAATGTACAAGTCAACTCATACCACTAACATTTACAAAAAAGGTTCATATACTGCCATATGAATAAAGCTTCCTGCCACAGCGCTGGAGTAGATTTATAAAAAAAAATCTCAAAACTGGTTTATAAGCAGACTATTGATAAGATATTCCTGTTAGAGAGACTTTGGGTCCTATTTTCAATGTTTTATTTGATTCTTCTTTTGAAAAGAGGGTTGATGGGGGGGGGGGGGGGGATGGGAGTGGATGGAATACTACAGAAAGAAAATAATCCAATATTTGAAAGATAGGAGATATTATTTACATAACTTTGATTTTTGATTTTATAAGCACCTTTTATGAGGTGTTTTGGTTTCCATTGATGGACCGTATGACATTCAATCATTCAGTCACTCAACTTGTTATCCAACAAGGGACAAAAATGCAACAGTTGTCACTGCAATCTTGTTCTTTTTTCTTTTATATGTTAAATATATTTGTTTTTACTTGACTGCATTTCAATATTTGAAGATAATTGCAAAGAGATGTAGTGCACTTTTGTTTTTCCAATGTGTTTATTTTATATCTGACTTGTCCCGTACCATACCTTTCATGCTGTGCTATATTTATTTTTTAATTTTTTATTTTATTGCCCCAATTTTTAGCTCCAGTTATTGATCTTTGATATTTAGTTGGAACTTATTGATCTTTTGTCGTCATCTTTTAAGAAACCAAGTTGTAAACTGTTATGAAAGAAGACCGAAAAAATTTGATCAGAAAGATTCTTTTGGGAGTACAAGGATCTTCTGAAGTGATTGAGTGCAGTGATAATAGCCCTACAGGTTCTATAAAGCCCCCCTGGTTACAGGCATAGGCGTAGGAGCCTAATTTGATTTGGGGGGGGGGCTGTAACGACTTGCCCAAAAAATAGAACCAACATTTTTTTCGCGCTACACGCGTTCAACATGTTATAGGTTATTGTGCGTATCAAATAGGCATTCATCGGTTATTACATCACATGCCAATAACATACAATCATATTCCGTGTTATTACCCTTCCATATTGGTTAGAATTATTGGGGAAGTCGTTACAATAAAAATGATAATAAAAATATCAGTTTAACCATTTGAAAGACACATTGCAAATTATTTTTCTTTCAGTAGGTGCCCGAAAAATTCTCAGCATATTGCCTGAATTTTCACAAAAAATTTTGGTTGGGGGGGCTGCAGCCCCACTCAGCCCCCCCGCCTCCTACGCCTCCTACGCCTCCTACGCCTATGGTTACATGTCTGTGGTTGGGAAAAGCTCCCCCCCCTTCTTGGATTAAAATGCCCGGCCTGGTCCTCTTAATCTTTAAAATGTTTAAAAGTCATCAGCATTGCCCCTAGATATGTGAGAATGTCAAAAAGGCGTCACTCACTTTCGGACTTTCACCTGAAAATTGTTTTTTTTTACTGCCACCCTCAAAGAATGTGTAGTAAATACCGGAAATACTGTATAATTTTATGCTCTGGAAATAATTTTAGAGGTTTAAAACCATCCAGAAAAGTATATTTTGATGAGTATTAGAAATTTCAAGAATAAATTGCTAATTAAAAACAACATTTTTTTCAGTAGATTGCATACCGGATGTTTTAATACACTGTTGTTTTTTTGGTGCTAATTTTGGTATTTTTTAATAAAGTTTGATGCTTTTTTCCATTTATGTATTTTAGACTGTACTGTTACATATTGTTTTGAGCATGCACAGAGAATAATCAGAAAAAATGTATCTTCTAGAAGTCCTTGGTTGCTCATTAAATGTCAAAACGACCGTATCCATACCGTTGATGGAACATTTGTCGTATTCAGTCTCCCCCCCCACCCTGATTTGCCTCTCGGCATCCGAGAGAGTAATTTGAAATGTGGTTTTGTAACGAACGAAGTTTTGTCGAGAATCTAGAGCTAATCTTGAATTAAGTTACTGTAGACATTTCAAGGGTACATTGAATTTGACTGTTTAAGTAAAATTAAAAATCCCAAGGGATATTAGCTGCTCGATATGTTGTTTACCGATTGTAGAAATTTTTAAAAAGGTCAGAGGAACTGTGAGAATAAATGTCTCATTTGATTTTATCATCGATGTTATCATTGATTTTATCATTGGATTTATCATTGATGTTAATCGTTTCGTACGTAGAGAAAACTTTCATTCGTGTGATCGGTGACGTTCATAAAAGGTCTCTCGGGATGAAAAAAAGTAACATAAAAAAAAAAGAAAAACAAAAGATTCCCGGCTGCTGTGTATTTGGACAATGTTTTTAACTTCGTTTGCGTATACATGTTGTTTAACATTGACAGGGAGATCGACTGCTAGGGAATTTTGGGAATTATCTTGGGGTTTCTTCTCCTTTGTAGACCAGGTGGGATTTAACGGTGGCAACTATTAAAAGTCATTAATAATAAATACAGTGGCAGAGGTTGTTCATATTAAGAAGGAAGGAAAAAAAAAATTGGGGGAAAGAAATTGGGGTAAAAAAATGGGGGGGGGGGGAAAAAATTGAAGCAGCTTTTTTGGGCACTTTTCCTTCACTAGGTTTGTTTGTATTATATCACAGGTTATCATAGAGGGTACTCAGTTCGTAACAAACAAAATGCGATATGTGCCTACGGAGTGATTCTGTATACATACACAATGATAATAAGAGTGAGGTTTCTATCTGTGTCAGGGCAAACACATTGATCGCTTCACATTTGTGCATACCATGCAGAAAATAGTAATTACTAGGGCAATGTTGAAAACCAGGACAGTCACGCTCTCGTAGTTCCTCATTTTTCAGTAATTGCTTTGCTTGACCTTATGACCTAATTCAGGATATCATCATTGGATATACTCTTAATAGTCAACCTTTCTTTTACTGCTGAAAGTTTTCGGTGTCATATCCCATATTCTATAAATTGCTTTGAAACAGGTTAATATCATGGGTTGATCCAGGAGGGGAGGAGTGGGGGGGGGGTATTGGATGTTCATTTCTCCTTCTAAAAAGAAATTGTTAACACTAAAAAAAATAGAAATAATCAGTTTGAAGAAAAATGTGGAAAAATGTTAGCACTCTGCATGCATGGATACGCCTTATCAATGTTAATGCATACTCAGCTGTTTATGGTGGTATAAGTTGTATCTACCGATGCTTGCCGTGCGGGCTCTCCCTCTGCTTGTTGAAATCAGATACAGATTGCCAAAACAGGTCAAAGTTAGATTTAGTGATATCTTCTTGTAAAAATAAGAAGATGGACATAAAGCAGATACATCTGTTCAGCTTGATGTAGAGATACTACTGATAATTACTACCTATAAATACTTCTGATAAATACTTTGAAAGATTGATAAATTGATTGATAAATTGATTGATTATTAATTTTTGATAAAATTTTGAATAAATTTCGATAAAATAAAAGATTGATAATTACTTTAAAATCTGTGAAAGATTTACATCTTCATTCTATACTGTGTCCCTGGATATCTTGGAAGCTAAAGAACTTAAATCACAAATAGCTGATGGTAACCCCCTTGTCCTCTCTCCCCACCCCCACCCCACCCCCATCTAACTCTGCACCCCTTGTGGAACTTAAACAGTACATTTAAATAGGGTTAGGCTAGGGCTTAGGAGTAGTGCACTTTGGTATGTGGGCTCATCCATCCCACAATTTGTTCATTTTTTATTTACGGTCAGGGTGGGAGGGGTAGTGGTTATTTTCAAATAACCTGAAATCTCTACTTTTGTTCACTTCTTTTCCCTTTGCAGATATCTTACCGGTGACCAGATTTCAAGTGAATCTTCCTGCGAAGCATATGCTAGAGTATTGCAAATGGGCTGCCGATGTATTGAATGTAAGTAGGATGTCGTAGGCGTAGGATGTCTGGGGGTCCTCTCACGAAGCATTTCTCATTTTTGTAGATTATATATAGGCCCAGATGGGGGACATTTAGAATTTGGAGTATTTTATGTGCAAATTTCTCTTTTTCGTGAACTGTACAAATTCAATGTTTCTCTCCAAAAAATTTTTTTACGTCAAAATTTTGACTCTCTGGTCCAAATGAAAACATTCAACATATTGTGAGATAATATGAAACCAAACATTGATCGATCATGTGATTGACTGCATGGGCCCTCCTTTTGCAAAGACAATGGACCCAGCTGGATGGTTTAATAGCACTGCCACCTCTCAAAACATGGAGGGGAGGGAGCACCCACCTTGCACCCCTTGTTCCTCCACCTATGTAAATTGTTACTGACAGGGTCAGCTAATGTTAACTATATACACCAAAGTTTTATATTGTGATGGTTCAATACTATCCATGATTTTATTCTGGTTTTTTTTTGTTTTCTAGTGGATTGCTGGGATGGACCTGAGGGTCTCCCCCAAATCTACCACGGCCTCACCCTCACAACACGCATCAAATTCAACGATGTCCTCAACACTATCAAGGAACATGCATTCACTGTTTCAGAGTAAGACAAAAATTCATTTTCTTTCTTGTTCATGGTTTTTTATGTTCGAAGCCTCAAGCAATTGAGTTTTAAGTTTTAAAGGACAGTCCCTTACTATTAAACTGTACCAAACCATTAGGGAAACCCCAAAACACAAATGCATTTTTTTACTGTAATATACGTGTGTAAAAGGAAAGCTTCGTGAAGTGCGAAATTTCACAGAAGAAGAAGAAGTTGGAGCTAAATTTCTGTCCCACGGTGAAATTCTGCAAGTTTTTGTGTTCATTTTATCCAGGTGATGAATGTTTCTTAGACATGGGAATTGAACCCAAAAAAATTGCTCGTATTTTTGGGATTTGTGTATTCTTAATGAATTTCTTGAAACATTCCTTCTTGAAATTTCAGTTTGCCAATCGTCTTGTCCATTGAGAATCACTGCAGTCTAACCCAACAGAGGAACATGGCTTGTGTTTTCCAAGAAATCTTTGGGCGTGAGTTGAAGCATTCTTTGCTCCTAGAAAACTTCCAGTCATGAGACGAGACTAAATGTTACGAGACTTTCACGTTCTATATTACGAGACTATAATTTGTACGCTTCTTCTCTATTGAATAAATTATGAAAAAACCTGCCTCTTCTCGTCAAACCCATGGTTGAACGAACTGACAACTGGAGAAAGATGTACCACGTTAAGTGGGCAAAAGCTATTGAAATATCTCTGTATTTAATTTACTCCAACACTTACCTGTCTTCACACGACAATAGCACTCTTGCCGTAACCTAATTGTCCAAGATGTGTGATGAAGTAAACCTTTAAAACACTCATCTCTCCCAACTGCGATCGTGACTTCTGAAGAAAAAACCTTTCATGATTGTATTGGTGCTCTAAGTTGGTATATCCTGCAAAAACCAAAGGCCTGTTTTTCAGTTCCAAATCCTTCTGTTCTGAAATCCCAACCCCCCCAAAAAAAGGAAAAAGAAAAAAGAAGAAGACAGAACAGTAAATTCATTCATTAATGCTCAGTCTCTTATTCGTCTCTTGATACCTTTTATCTTGTTTGCCTTCTGTCAGCCTCTCTCCTCACTCAGCCGGTGGAGCGGGACGGTAAATCGCTCCCGACTCTCAATCAACTCCGAGGTAAAATCATCATCAAACACAAGAAACTTCCTGAAGGGGATGTCGATGTGTTTGCGAGTATTCCCGAAGACGACAGTGAGTTGATTAAATTTGCACTAATCCTTAAGAGCATCTGTTTGGCGATGTTAAGGCTTCGTAGAGCGCAAAGAATCGAGTGCAGAGATTGTAGAGACGATCTTCCTTAAGTTAAGAGAGGACATCGGACGAGGAAGGTATTCATCGATTTGTTTAACTTAAAGCAGCTACACGTTGAATGGATCACAACGAAAAGTTTACCGACAGAAGTTTTAGCTCAGCGGTCTGCTCTACAGATTCGATATGTTTGGTCAGCCTAACGGTAGTGATTCAGAACGGAGATGTGTGGTTGCAACTAGATCTAGCCTAAGATCCAGCCGACGTAATTTTGCGTATGAGACATCGTTCGAAAGTCGTTCGTGTAGTGAAGTGATCAGTTTTATTATTACTGGCCGGTGCCATATTCCAGGGGGGTGGGGGGGGGAGAGGGTAAGCATTTTGCACATTTTGAATCATCCAGAAAAGTCCGAAGATAAAACAAATGAAATGGTCAGCTTTTGTTTTGGTTAATGTAGACTCGAAATCACATGAATCTGACCAAAACTGTCAGCAGTGAATTTGTTGGGACTTTTAATTGGGAGTCAAATGAATTTATTACTGGTTTTAAACAGTTTCATTGCACTGCATGTGGCAAAGGAAACATTGCTTGTGGATGACAGTATGATTCCTCGCTTGATGACTGCTTACCAGACAGGATTAGAAAACAAAAAATAAAAATAAATAAATAAAAAATAAAAAATATATAAAAAACAATTAGTAAAATCAACTGCAAGACTGATATGGATGTGGGTAATGTAATGATTCAAAGGGTTTTTTCTTTTAATAATGTGATCCAAAAGGCTGTAGCTTGATTGCCAACTTGAGATACTGATCCTATGTGAGGGCTGTGAACAATGAGAGTCTGAGAATAACATAATTATATAGTATTATTAACTCTAGATTGAAAATAAAATAAACAAAAAACCTTGGAATATTTAGGGATGTGAGTCTTGTTATCTTAAAGTGCACCAAAGAGGAAAAGTGAAAGTACCAATGTTTGCATTTAATAGCAGGCGGTATTTATTGTACTTAGTATGTGCATTCAATCATACACTCAAAACACAAAAGGGTACTTTCAACTTTGTCTTATTTCTGCACTTACCCCGAAGGAGAGAGGCATTCTTTTTTTCGGAGAGTAAGAAATATAAATGGGAAAATATGAAATACGATTGTGAGAATAAACGGAGGGTGTCAAATGAGAGAAAACAGAAAAGGGGCGAAAGTGCTCAAACGTTTTCTTTTCTTTTTCTTTTTCATTTTTAATTTGTTTTAATCTTCTTTTATTATCGCAATCAATAAGGGCTAGATAAACCGAGTCGGTCAGGTACAAACAGTGGCATATCAACTTGACCGGAGCAGCCAGTGCAAACTCCCGGTGTCAAGGGTCAAGAAATATGACCAAAGATATGACCACCAAAATCAGAGTTTGGTTCATAATATCTTACGTCTTAAAGTACTGTTCAGTACCGTTCTTAAAGTTCTCCCTTGATGCCCATCAAAATAGGGATTCAAACAAAACCCTGGCCTCGACTGAGAAAGCCTGATAGTGCCATGGGAATGTTGGAGGCGCCAAATGTCAAATAATTCTCACACAAACCCACGTAACAGGGCTTGTAACCCTTAGGGTCGTTGGTTCAAATCCTGTTATAGAAAAGAAGGAAACAATTGTTTGCTCTTTTCAAAAACCCTTTAGTTATTTTGTATTTATTTATTTTAATCTAAACTTTTGCAGATGTTGAGTGGGATTACAGTAATTCTCTGATTAACGGGAAGCTTCTTCTGCACGATACAGTCAAGGTGAGAATTTCTCCTTCATCTATAAATCAACATATTAATTTTTTAATTTTAATTTTTTAATACATTTCAGTCCCGTGCATCGTATCCTCGACTGTTTTGATCCAGTCGCCAGTCGATAGCTTTTTATGCGTGAAGTTAATTCTATTTTTGAATCGCATGAATATTCATTTAGATGCATGGGGATGTGTTGCAAGGTGGAATATGGCGGGCCCATGACTTTCAAAAATTAAAATTGCACTTATAGGCCGTGTCTAAGTTGGGAGGGGTGAGCAAAGGGGATATTCAGTGGAGCTGTCAGTGTGGAAAGGAAAAAGTGGGAGGTAAAGTGGGAGGCTTAAATTTCTTCGTGAGATGACTTTTACATAGCCTAAGTTTACTATAACACCCTACATTAAGACACGTTTATGACCACAGGAGCAACAGAGAGAGTGGTGGGGGGGGGGTGGAGAGTAAGAGATGTTGCCCTTTTATGCCAAAGGTTTCACTACTGTAGTGACATGTGTATATGACTCTTAAGATGCTATGATCTTGAGGGCTCCTCTGGAAAGCAGTGCTTCTGCACTAAGCAGGACTACCCTCATTAAAGATGACACGAAAAAAAATAAAAAATAAAATATGATCTCACATATTTTATAGAACATACTTTGGAATGCTATTCTTAGTTCCCTGTAATATCATAACAATATGACATAACAAGAGAGATAAATGACAAGAATCGAAAAACATCTTTTACGGTCTGCTTCTTCCTGTCTACAGAACGAGTGGGTTCCCAATTTTTTTGTTCTGACGGAGGATCGCCTCCTCTACTCGCCCTGGGAGGAGATGGAGACGCACGACGAGGAAGAGGATACGTTCTCCCAGGTGTCGGAGGTGAGCATCTAAATTATTAAAATCACTGCCACTGGCGGACGACTTTGACACCTACAGTGAAGACAAACATATCCCATAATGCTATGTCAATATCCTGTGCCTAATAACTCAAGACATAGTTCTGGATAAATAGAAACCCTGAGTTACTCCAGGATGTGGATCTCAGAAGGTGGTCTCTCATGTCATCATGGCACATGTTTTTCAATGTCTTTTACTTTTCCTTTTGTAAATCTTGTTGTTGTGATTTGTCTGTGACATGAGATGCCTTTGGAATTTTTGTTCCCTTTTAATAGCTGTCAGTGATGTTTTAACTATGTTTTAGGCTATATCAAAAATGCAAATTGAACACTTGAAATGCCAAGTTTGTTAAGTTTCCTTATGTGGCAAGTATAAACCACCCAAAGGGCGTTACTATACTTTGTTTATTTAAAAAAAAATTTTTTGTTAACCTTTGAACTTTCATGCCATCCCACACGTACTATTCCCTCCATTGTCTTTCTGTGTGTTGGGGAAAACTGATAAACATTTGTGTTGTCCCTCCGACCAAGTCATATTCCAGTGCGATCTTTGTGTTCCCTTTGAACATCCCAGTATCAAGGGGGGGGGGGGGGAACCAGATTCATATAAGTAATTTTGTACCGACTTTTCCACCTTCATCGTCCATTTATTCCTGAGCATATGTAGTCAACTGTTTAAAAAGAGTCCCTTGTTCTTCACACCCCTCTTCCATAACAGCAAAGTACCTCAGAGGAAGAGCTTCATTATGCCGAGCCCTGGTTTCACGGCAAAATCGATGAGATGGATGGTAAAGAGGCGAGGAAGATCTCGGAGGAGAGGCTGGTAGCTTACAAGAAGACGGACGGTGCCTTTCTGGTGCGGGAGAGCAGGACGTTCAGAGGGGACTATTCCATCACATTTTGGTCCGTTGCTTTGGTTTCATTTTGGTCCTTCATGTCATACAATCTTCGGATAATTATTTTGCTGGATAAACTTCTGAAATGTAGCCTGTATCTGCAAAAAAAACATATTTGACGTTCTTATTATATCGGATTTTTCCTCTGGTACCTGTTTGCACATAAAATGAGATGCATTGTTAAGAATATAAACATTTTTCACACTTTTGGACACATGTGTTCGAGTGTAATAGTGTCTTCCCCTTTTCCACCTTAATGCATGAAAGAGTTTTGAACGTAAAGGTTTGTGTAATGTTCCCCCCTCCCCCTATCTTCCTACGCTACAGGGCCCAGGGCCGAGTGAACCACTGCAGAATCAAAAGCAAACTGGAACGAGGGCAACCCAAATATTACCTGATCGACAACCAGTTGTACGACAGTCTGTACAGCCTCATCAACTACTTCCGTACGAAGCCTCTGAAGAGTAAGAGTATGGAGGTATACCTCACAGATCCTGTACCTCAACCAATGGAGCATGAAGGCAAAGAGTGAGTACCTCAACTAACGAGGCAAGAGAACAGAATTATATGTGACCATTCAGAACTAGTCAGAGAGTACCTCAACTAATGAGGCAAGAGAAAAAAATTTATATATGACCATTTGGTACTATTCAGAGAGTACCTCAACTAACAAGGAAACAAATTGATATGGCCTGGATGCCTAAGTACCACTGCGAGTACCATTTAGAGTGAGTACCCTAGTGCTCATAGGAAAAAGAATACATCTCTCTGTAAGCCTCAAACTTTGATATGTGAGGGCTGGAAGAGAGTAGTAGTGGGGGGGGGGGGGATGGCGGGATTATTTCCATTAACGTGAAAGCACCTTGTTTTCTCTCTCTAAATACACCCCCAAGAAATTTAACCTTAAGTGATTGAGGGTGGGTAATTTTTCATATTACCTTGTATAACGAACAATGTCAAACCCTCAAGGAAAGTGGCTTTAACTTGGATAATCATACACGACCTTGTATAATCCTTGTATGACAACAACGTCAAACCCTCACGGAATGAGGATTGAACTTGCATAAGTCGCACTTGTAAGACATTATATAAGCACAGAGTCAAACCTCAGCTTTGTACACGAAAAGATTTTTTTTTTAGGTTAGCTTATCAGCTGTATCAAGAAAGAAAATTGAAGTATGATATGCCATGGCCGGGAGTGAGTATCATCTGGGCAAAATGTATCTCGGCATTTGGGAAACAAAAATCATCTCTCATAATTCCTTTCATCTCAATAAAATTGGATGGAAGCCAATGAAGATTGACAAGTGAATATTGTCAAAGAATTGAGTTCCAGAGTTAAATTGGAACATTTCCCGAGGTGATACAGACATCATATCTTGTGGCCTGCATGAGAACTGTAACCTCAGCTGAAGGAATAATCACTATTTGTTTATATACCCGTCACTCGTCAACGAGCAATAAAATGTTGGCACGTGAGACCTGGGGTAATGAATACCATATGGAAACTTGAGTATTTAGGATTACAAAAACAAAAAGACAACATTTCATCTCCTGATATACCTCATGTTTCAAGATATTCAAGTCTGAATGAAAAGAAAGCTGGGAGAACATCTCATCTAGAAAAATTCCCCAAATAAAATCTTGATACATGATGATATGACGGCAAGGACCTCAACTGAAAGATTTCTTCTATAGTTACTACACGTCATATATCATCCAAAACTGAATGTCAGTTGAATGAGGATTGAAATTGAATGTGGATTGAATGGAACACACAAAGATTGCAGGACGTTGGTTGTTCTCTTCTGGAAATGTTCTTCAATGTAAAGCAAAGTGGTGCGGACACGCTGTGCGGTGTGAAGGTCTAACTGCGGCCTTACCGTAAGGCTGCAAACGCAAACCAGGCCGTCCGCATATGCGTTGGATTGACGACTTAACCAAACGGTCCCGTCGTTCTGCTAACCAGCCGATTAAAGATGGCAGACGTCGGATTAATATTAATAAGTGTCCGTGAACCTCATAATGTGTATAATCTTCGATGAGGTCAACGGGCCAATTTGGCTTATGACTATTGATTGATTGAGGATTGAATGAGGATTGAATTGAGATTGAATGAGGATTGAGTACCTCAGCCGACAGGGAAAGCATTTCTTCTCCCTCTCTAGATAGAATTTATTTATCTTTATCCTCATTGGAGCCAAAGGTCAGTGCAGATATTTTTCCCCGGTAACGGTACTTTTGTGAGGGAGAGTTTCTCTTGATATTTTTACCAACAGATGGTATCATCTCCGGCTGACCCGAGGAGATGCTGAAGACATGCTGAAGCAGATCCACCGAGATGGAGCTTTCCTCCTGAGGAAGCGGGAGAAAGAAGCAAACACCTACGCCATATCTTTCAGGTAAGCAAATCAATAGCAAAGTAACCAATCAAGCAATGACGTTATTAAACCATTCTCGTTTTAATAAATGATAACACCTTTGTGAACCAATTCCGATCGCTGATTCCTCCTCCCTCCTCCTCCTCCTCCTCCTTCCAGGGCGGAAGGGAAGATCAAGCACTGTCGCATCGAGCAAGAGGGGCGATTGTTCGTGATAGGCAACGCGACCTTTGAGAGCCTGACGAAGCTCGTGGATTACTACCAGAAGTTTCCGCTCTACCGAAAGATGAAGCTAACCCTGCCGGTCAACGATGTAGCCTTGGCTCAATACGGGGTGAGATGTTCTCCTGCCAAATGAAATGAAAATTTGTTTGAATCCTTTGCTAAAAGCAATAGGAATCTATGCGATTGAAGTCGTCGTGTGTGTCGATGTGCACGTTCGTGTGCGGGTGTTTTTGTGTGTGTCTGTGACACCTTGGGGTTTTTTTGGAGGGGGGGGGGGGTTTAACTGTAGCTCAAATTATACATGGAGGTGTAATTTTATTCTTGGTTATGTTGATCCAACTTATGTGTAGTAATTTACTAAAAGAGAAAATTTGCTCTTGGAAGTACTATGCATCATTTTATCATCATAAGTAGAAATTGTTACACTTACAGTTACTCTTTTGTGATAAAATCTGACCATAAACGATGGAACACTGAGAGAGAAATTCTTAAAAAAATTTGCAAAGAAGAAAAAAAACCGTCAAGAGTTTTTTTTCTCTTACATTTGAACTAAATTGTTTGCAAGGGAATCTGTAATAAATATTAAATAAAAGTGAATTGTGAATTTTGGTGTGAAACAGAGGTACTACTTCAGTTTGATAAATTTCTTTTATGTAGTCCCGATTTTGTTATCATTTTTGTAGCAATATGCCGATGGTGAATCCATTTATGCCGAGGGGGGAGATCTGTACATGGATCCGAATCAGTTCCAGCCAAAGGTACGCCAAGTTAAATACATAGTCGTATCTTTTCTTCATTCCTAATCTCATCCATTTTGGTCTCCTTTGATGTTCAATAATTTCTAATTTGATGGACTTATAACAGGCATGAGCTTTTTCCTGAATATCCGTGATTTATTTTCTACCTCGGGGACAAAAACTATTATCCTAACACACTGTAGCATAAGCAAACTGGAGCCTATACCGCAATTTTGTCAAAGTTCCATGATTCTTTTTTTTACCCAGGCTCATCCCTGTTATAAGTATGTCTTCATTCTCTTAAGTTTCTGAGGCCCCCCGATGAAGAACTCTAAATGGAACGATAATTCATTCAATTTCGAGAAACTCTTTTGGCCAGACTTCTTTAGAGGATGCATAATGAATGTTAACTTCATCAAGTGTACTCCAGTTGATCCCGATAAGCTTTTTGCACCGGAACAATTTCAGGAACGTGGCAAAGAATATTCATTCAGTGTGCAGTGTTTCTTGTTAATTTGGAATAGTTTTTGGCCCAGATGCTTGCTTTCAAGTTTATTAAAATTCCAGTAGAAGTGCATGAAAGTACATATTTAGAGCTCTGGCAAAGATCTATGGGTCTGAAGTCATTGACCAAGGAAGGTGTTTTAACATTAGGTATATTGGGGATGTTTTGGCATTCTTCCAGAAGCTGGGTATATGACATTGGTTTAAACTTTCATTAAAAAATGTGTAAAAATACCAGCTAGTTCACCAGAGCAAAAATTAAAAAACCCACCAAGGAATTTGGTAACAGCCCGAATGAAACACGGTAATCATTATAAATTGTCTTACAACTTCGTCCTCTTTAACCGCAGGAGGCTCAACCAACCGACGAGGTAAGTTTGTTGATTTCCCTCTGTATCCGATTTCTCTTAGCTTTTTCCCTTGAATCGATTGCCATATTTCTTCTCCTTTCAGTAACGCTTTTATCCTTTTTTATGTTGGTAGTAGCGTCATTATCTTCAGTTACTTTCTTTGGTACACATAAATGCTTTGTATTAAGTGTTAACCGCATATATGTAAAGCAACTCAGGAATGTTCCAAACTTTTTGACTTTTAAGTGTGAATAAGTTAGTATGGAATATATGGAATGGAAATTTAGCCAAGTTTCAATGCAGCAGGGTGGGTGCCTTTAGTCCAAGATGGCTTCTCATGGTTTGCTAGATATTCTGTATCCTTTCATCCCTGTTTCAGGTGTCTGTTCGAGCCATCGGAGATTACCAAGCACATAGCAGCGGTGAGCTGAGTTTTTGCCGCCACACCATCATCACCAACGTTCACAAGATGGATGATGGCTGGTGAGTCGTTGCGACTGGTTTCTTGCCATTTTACAGTGCATCACAAGTTGTTTCAGGGTTTTTACTATACTAGAATGATTTAGAAGAATTTGGGAGCAAAGTAACAGTCTCTGTGCAACCTTATAGTCAGCCACAGTTGATCAATTGAATTCCTCATTACCCTGTACCAGGGCTGGTTTGCAGCGGTCAGAGCTTTGTCAGCAATCAGTTCATGTAAAAATTTGTCAGGTCTTGCACTGAACTTGATCTTCTCAAAAAAAAAAGACTTTATTGTTTGGACAATACATAAAATGAATTCTTGGGTGCCTGATTTGGAGGTGAAAAAATCATTAGTTATTTTCAAATTTGAACATTCAATAGATCTACATTCTAGACTCTAGAGTTTTTATTGTTTCTTACAGTTCTTTTTGTAATCAATAACGTCTTGAGTGATGTCATTCATTTCAGTGCATTTGATTACTTACTGAATATTCAATAATTTTGCATTCTAGACTCCAGAGTCCAGCCACTTTGAATGTTCCGTACAGTTCTTCTGTAAGCAGTAACGTCTTGAGTAATGCCATTGTTTGAGTGCATTTTGTTACTCACTGAATATTCAATAGATTTGCATTCTAGACTCTAGATTCCAGCCATTTTGATTGTTTCATAGAGTTCTTCTGTAAGCAGTAACGTCTGGAGTAATGTCCATCGTTTGAGTGCATTTTGTTACTCACTGAATATTCAATAGATTTGCAATCTAGACTCTAGAGTCCAGCTACTATGAATGTTTCATACAGTTCTTCTGTAAGCAGGTAACGTCTTGAGTAACGTCCATTGTTAGAGTGCATTTTGTTACTCACTGAATTTTCAATAGATTTGCATTCTAGACAATAGTTTCAGTGCATTATATTAGAAAGGACTGCAGATCGACCAAAAATGAAGTAAAGCATAAGTTATATCCCTTTGAAGTAAGTAAAGTATCGCTGTTTTAATATTTTGGATATAAATGTGAATTTGTGTGCGTTTTGTATGTATAATTCTATTCTTTGACTTATCTTAGGTGGAAGGGCAACTGCGGGGGCGCCACACAGCTTCTCTTTCCTGCCAACTTAGTAGAGGAATACAACGCTGACGAGGATGCCGTCAAACCCAATGCAGAATCTGCTGAAGCTGCCGTCGTCCAGAAAGGTGTGATCGATATCCAAGGATGTACTGTCGGTGAGTCGTAAAGGATTGATTGATTGATTGATTATGAGAAAGCTTTCACAACGAAGTGACAGATTAAAAGTTTGTCAGAATTGGTTCAGAATTGTGAGGGTGTTAAAAATCGCTGCAGTACTTCCGAGATGACTTTTGTGGAACTTTTCATCAATAAATTGATGAGTAATATGAGAAGTCAGTTTTATTTGGTTATTTTAATGTAGTGCCTAAATCGTAAAATTGTAAAGATAGTTTAAATAGTCGATGATTCTTCCCAAAATTACAAAATACACTTTCAAAAAATTGGAAGCCAAAAAGTTGTGACTTCCAAATCATTTCTAGTCGTTGAGGATCGTTAAGGATTATCCTCACATCAACACGCCTCACCCATTGCCGCAAGATTAGTTGCTACCCTTCGTAATGTATAGCAACGGCTCTATAGCGAGTAGCCCCTCCCCCCCCGCCCGAGTCTCTTCCCAGATATGTTCACTACTTCAACTACCCAGCGCCGATCCCATTAGACCACAATAGGGAACCTGCACGTTTTCATTGTTTCGTCCCATTATTGTGTGACGATGCAGTGTCGAAAAAGCTACATAAAATATCTCTAGATATGAGAGAGAAAGGGTAACTCGGAGACCGCTGGCAAAGTACGTAGCAAATATGACATAAAAAAATGATAATCTCTTGTGGGATAAATGTATAACTTGGTAAGACCTCCTTTATCGTTTCGTGCAGAAAATGTACCGAGAGGACCTGTACCGTTCGTGTTTTACATTCAGTCATCTTCGGGGCAGAAGATAGTGGTGGCAGCAGAGTCTCTGACCGATCTGGAGAACTGGATGAATCGCATCGCATCCGCCGGCGAGAGAGCTCAAAGCAAGGTAAAGATGTCATGAGGCCTGTTTGTTAAGTATTTTATGTTAGACATTTCATTTTTAGTTAGTTATTAATAAACTGGTCAGGATTGTCAAAAAAACAGTTTGCAGGGGGTAGGGGGGGTGGGGGAGGGTGGAGGGATGGGGACTCACCAACCCCAAGGGTTCACAAATATAGTCAAGCCTTGTGAAATGAGACAAGGTGGAGGAGAATGCATATTGAAATATATACATGGGGGACCATTATTTGACCATCTAGCATATATTGTTGAAATGCAGCAAAGCTGAATCCTCCCTGCAGCAAGGCTGAATCCTCCCTGCAGCAAGGCTGAATCCTCCCCTGCAGCAAGGCTGAATCCTCCCTTGCAGCAAGGCTGAATCCTCCCCTGCAGCAAGGCTGAATCCTCCCCTGCCTCCCTGCAGCAAGGCTGAATCCTCCCCTTGCAGCAAGGCTGAATCCTCTCTTGCAGCAAGGCTGAATCCTCCCCTGTAGCAGAGCAGCAGTGTCTATTGTGTGAAACTGCACCAAAGATTGCACCCTGTGCAGCTCGGCTGTAGGAAGCTGCAAGCCGCCCCCTCAGCTTGCTACTTTTGACACCTTTAATATGCCTTTTATATGCCTTTAATGCCTTTAATAATGCCTTTAATATCAAATTATAGTTGTTGTTTTTTTGTTGAATATTTTTATTTTTGCAATCCGCCAAAATGTTTTGGCGACCATAAAAAGGGTCGTTACCCCCAAGTGAATACCAAGGCTCTTAATGGTCTTTTATCCAAGTTTTTATATAAATTTTAATCATAATATTACATTGCAGGATTAGTTGAGAATTTTGTTCATTTTATCTGTCAAACTCAAACCTTCACTGTTTGTAGATCGAAGCAGAGCAAATTCGGGTGAGATATTTATCCCTGTTTATCTCCATAGCAACGATCGTTCATCTGTACCACACAGCCATTTCTGGGGTCATAACCCTGCACAGCATAAAAGCTTATTTGAGCTGTACTCACCATTTGTAACAAAAGTCCCAGAACCTGTGACTAGGATATAGGGTACAACTTTTTAAAAAGCTTTAAGGGGACACAGTTCAAGGGTCAAGTTATTTTTGTCTGATGAAAAGAGTGGAAAAAATTCTAGCATCCTGGTGCAATTTGCATACAGCTCTTATGTGATGTTCTTTTGATATTGACAGTTGCATAGAAGCAAGGAGATCTATTGATAAAACTGTTTTTGATATGCAAATTCCAAATCAAAAATTTTCAAAAAGCTTTTAGACATTTCTTTCAATATTTCAAAGTGAAAGTTGACCCATGAACCACATTGTTATGGGAAGATATATCAAATGGAATTGAGATTTTACTGCAGTCAAAGCAAAAAAAAAAGTTTTGTTTAGCTAACCAATATTAATCAGCTTACCTGATGTAAATAATTTTTTATTCACCATTGGGTACTCACAGGTGTAAAGCTCTTCATATTTCTTGTCACAGATTTTGAGGTTATGATGTTCTCTTAAGAAAGTCATAATCCAATATAAAAACCATTAGTTTCACATTCATCTTTCAAATTAGTCTTTGTCACATCCAAAATAATTCCATGTTCATCAAAGAATTTGCCAAATGCAATCAACATTTAACAATCAGTAAAAACATGTAAGTGTTGGATTACTGAAAATGACAACAAATTTATCAATTCAGTAGGAACAGATACTAACTGATATTGGAATCGCATTTGCTGAAAAAGCCTCCCCCCCCCCCAACTTTTTTGTTTTGGCTGTTGGTTTAGTTCTTATTGAAATTTCTGCTAACAACATGATAGTTTTCATTGTATATAAGTCATTAATACTCTTTGGCACCTAATTGTCCCTCTCAGCACCTCTTAAAAACACCTACTTTAACATTTCTTAAAACTTTTCATCAATGACCTGAGAAGTAAAATGAAGAAAGCCAGTACTATTTGACTATTTAAAATGTAATATCTAAATCTCTCATTTCTAAAGATAGGATACATAGTCGATTGGTTCTTCATAAATTACAAATACACTTTCAAAAGCTGAAGCCAAAATATATCATTGAATATCTGTTTGATCGTATCAGGAGAATCTTCGATGGTTATTTCAGACTATCAGATATTAGCCAGTCACAATCACCTGTAAAATGGATGCTCTCTACAGACAAGGATTCTTTCATTTTTATTTGTCTCTCATCGCAGTAAATTCATCAGAATTGCAATCTGCTATAATCAATTAATTTTTTATTATTAGCAGCATAGTTAGGTCATCATCAGTGTTTATTTTAAATAAATGTGAAATAAAAATAATTTTTTGATGTAACTTGCATTTTTTTTTTCATTCCTTGCTGAAAGCAAAAGGAATCATGAAGCTGTGTGTGTGTCAGTGTTTGCTGAATTCAAGGTGTTACACACCTACAGCTACATAATGGTTACTATATGTGTCAGTGTTTGTTGAATTCAAGGTGTTGCACACCCATAGTTACATAATGGTAACTGTGTGTGTCAGTGTTTGCTGAATTCAAAGTGTTGCACACCCATAGTTACATAATGGTTACTCTGTGTCAGTGTTTGTTGAATTCAAGGTGTTACACACCTACAGCTACATAATGGTTACTCTGTGTGTCAGTGTTTGTTGAATTCAAGGTGTTGCACACCCACAGTTTCATAATGGTTACACTGTGTGTCAATGTTTGTTGAATTCAAGGTGTTGCACACCCACGGTTACATGATGGTTACTATGTGTGTCAGTGTTTGTTGAATTCAAGGTGTTACACACCTACAGCTACATAATGGTTACTCTGTGTGTCAGTGTTGGTTGAATTCAAGGTGTTGCACACCCACAGTTACATAACAGTTACTCTGTGTGTCAGTGTTTGTTGAATTCTAGGTGTTGTACACCTACAGTTACATAATGGTTACTCTGTGTGTCAGTGTTTGCTGAATTATAAAATTTCAGGAATCCATTCTTTCTAAACAGTTTTATAAAAAACCTCACTAATGCGCCCCAAAAAATATATATCGAAGCAGGTACTTTAAGCAATTTATAAGGTTTCTTTTCGGGTAGTGGTGACTGATATCAGTGAGGAATGTAGTGGGGTTCAAATTAAGTTTATATTTCCATTGCAAATATTCATAATGACATACCAATTTTGTGGCATATATCTATCCTTCATTTACCCAAAGGTCAATTCTCATAACCGCAGTAATTCTTATAATATATATAGTAATTCTTATAACGGCAATCATCAAAAGCCAATGTGACAGCATTCAGTTTTTCCTTATGAAAATTCTAGAGCATTCCTACATATATGCAGATATGCATCACATATATTACCAGCAGAGCATTCATTTCTGTGATCATTATGTCATTCAAAAAGTAAAACAAAAAATAATTAGAATTTGAGAAGAGAAAGTGAAAGCATTATATAGTAGTAGTCGTACCACAGGTCTTGCAGAATCATGCAATTGCAACATTCAAATATCACCAGCAACCAGTGACGTTTACTTTTGTAGTGACTCGGACCAATGACCTTTCATATGCAAATCAGATCTTCGTGAACATCCGCTACATCACCCAATTATTCACATTTCCCGTCAGCGGATATCCACAGGAAACGATCTTGGTTGGGCAGGATATTTTGGGAAGGAGAAGCATTTATGCTATTCATGGACATGCATTCTCTGTCTGCTTTCACCGTTACAATTATGAAAGTGATATAATATATGTTATCATAAATATATATAAATATATATAAAAAAAATGATGGCCTAACTTATGGCAAACTAGATGTATGTGATTTTATTATTAAGTTATATCTGTTTTTGTACAATATTATTTTCATAACTATTAAAGGGCAGTTGAAACACCGTTGTGGCTGATTTAATGAAAATATAGAAAAACAGTTTCCTTTACCGCCCTGTAATACACTTAGTGGAACAAAATCCAGTTGGGAATTATAAATTATCTTATTAGTTGCATTAGTATTATTATATATCCTTTTTAGTATATTTACATATATATACAGTATATTATATTATCTGTGCTAGATAATTTTTTTCCTTCTTCTTTTGTACATTGACCGTTTAGCTGGCCAACAGAAAAGCAAGCGAGAGAAGAATGAAGATAGCAAAGGAATTGTCCGACCTCGTGGTTTACTGCAGGACTGTGTCTTTCAACGAAGATAGTAAGTCCGTCCGTCCTATTGGTCAATTCATATAATAAATCCTTTACATAAATGAGTGGAATTTTGCACAAAGAGTTGGCTACATAGCTGCTATATTGCTGCAAGTATGGTCAAATTTAAATCTAGTATTTTCATTTGAACTTCTTTTCTTTTGCTTTTCCACAACTGTTATCTAATTATTATAAAATATTTGCATGAAAGACAGATGTCTCAAAGCGCCAATTTGTTAAATAAGTCAGAATGACAAATGACACTATAATTATTCATATGTAATTTTCGCCATTTTTTTTGTAATATGTAGATAATCGTATAATGATCACAAAATGAACCATACTGAGTGGAACCAACTGAAAAGAGAAATTATTTTACTTGGTTGGTGATCTCACAGATTTACTTCAATCTATTTTGTGATTATCATTTTTAAAGACCTAGATGCACCGTTTCATTTCTATTTACGAAAACATAATGTGTCAGTAACAAGTCAAAATTTCAAACTAACAGGCAATCTTACCTGTTTTTCAATGGCTGTCATTAACTTCAAATTGGCTAGATTGCAATTCCCCCTCCTCTTCCTCCCCCCCCCCCTCCCAAAGGTAAAGGAATAGTACATGTATATACTGTATATTTATATATAATAATAATTATATATTTATATATGCATGTATCTTCTTCCCAAGTGATGCAGAAATCACTTTACACTCTATTGTCCTCTGCTATAGGTCCAAAGGGAAATTTTTATGAGATGTCGTCCTTTCCCGAGACCAAAGTGGAGCGTTTTATTCAAAACAACAAAGCGCACATCCTATTGGACTACCACATGTACCAGATCAGTAGAACGTACCCAAAAGGACAGAGATTTGATTCGTCTAACTACGATCCCGTCTTTGCTTGGAACTGCGGCCACCAGATCGTGGCATTGAACTACCAGACACCAGGTGAGTTTTTACCCTAGCAACTATCGTCGTCTCAGATATGTAGATATCTGAGGTATGCCCACCACATATCAACCTTTTGTGTTAGTTTAGCCATACAGAAATGTTTTTTTTTTCCTTCTAAATGTTAAGCTAGTTTTGGTTAATTGCCTCATCATGCAGGCATATGACCTATGTAATCATGTCGTGTGAGGGGTGTGTTTGTGTGTGACACAAGCTTGTAATCAGTAACTTAGGTAACTTATCAACTTTCAACTTAAATAAGAAAAAACGATAGTGGTGGGGAGAGAAACGTCCCTCCCGCTAAGTGTGTGGCACAAATGTGTTCCCATGTGACATAGGCTACTTCATTGGTGGTTTTCATTCTCCTGTTATTGCAAAGATACCTCCCAGAGGGGGTCATTTCTCTGATCTGAAACTGTTGTTCCATTTTGGTAATAGAATTTAGATGTTGTTATATCTCTATTTCCAACATTAGAAAAATAAAGCTATAATTTTTTTCCTTTGAGAATACTCCTCTAGCATAGTTACTTTCTGTAGTCCTTTTAGTTTCGATGTGCTTTTCTTATATCACAAAACCCCCAAATTGTGTTAATCCCAAGTTGCTGTAGTAAGTCACAGAATATGGATTGCAACACTTTTGTTTAAATAAATTTAATAATTTGCCAATAAATGTAGTTATTACTGGAGCACATCCGTCAGAGTTCGTCGGTAATTAAGACATCTCAACTGAAATGCGAGAACACGTCATATCAACATGTTCGGTGATATAGATGGAACAGCCTTCTCTGTTTCTAAACGTTTAAATGTTTCATTCAAAACGCAGTATTCTTCTCCTTGAAGAATGCATCTTTAACAATCGACTACATTCGACAAGAATCTTCTCAAATATTATTTGTTTCGCTCAGATCGTTCCATGCAGTTAAACCAAGGCTTGTTTGCACTGAATGGGAAATGCGGTTACGTCCTGAAACCAGAATGCATGAGGAACAATAACTTTGATCCCTTTGACAGGAGAACATTGACAGACCAAAGAATGGCGATCGCTCTGTCTATCAGCGTAAGTTTAGCGCTTTCTTATACCTCCTGCTAGTCTTCATAACATTCCAGAAGTTTTGTATTAAAGTGTTTGGAAAATTGAGTTTTTGCTGAAAAATCTGTACATTTTCTCTTTCATGCCGTTTCGTGTCATGTCAAGTGCATCCAATGAAAAATCATAGCTTTGATTGCTAAACTGTTATTTTAGATTTCGTAAGAATATGATTTGATTTTTGAGTCGTTTGGTTCATTTCATTTTTTTTTTTTTTTCATATCACCTACAAAAAAAAAAAATTTGTGGCAAATTGACAGATTGGTAATGGATTCTTTAATTATTGTGCTAATTAACTATTTGTGGTTGAAATAAGACAGGAGGTTGTCTGAATAGCTTGATTAATATTTTTGCACCATCACTGCCATGGTTACCTGATTGGGGTTAGGATACACTCTTTACAGGCAGAGGGACCGGTTAAATCTATTGAATACACAATCTTTCAAATCATTTTGCTGAACTTAAGAGCAAACTATACCAAAAAAAAGAAAGAAACTTTTGTCTAGGATGGGTTTCGTTCAGTGACCACAGGATATATATGTCTTGTGCTTTACCAACCTAACTGTGTCCAGCCTTTAGTTGGTGGTGATCCTTTTGTAACCATTTCTTTGTTGGGTGCCATTGTTGCCACCCTTTTTGCCACTCTTTGAGGGTGACATTCAGAAACCGCAGTACCTTGCATACCGTGGAACCAGGGATCACGCCCCAGTCACAATCAGTACAACTCAGATATCTACCATTCTATGAAATCTTTATAAAAGTCAACAACATGAAATTGGATGGGAATCCTTCAATGATTTGATGAGAGTATTAGAAAGTTGAAACAACTGACTCAAGAATTACAATGTTGTGTTCTTTAGTCCCTGATGTTGATTTACTTTTATGAGATTAATTTCACAGTTGATAGCGATTCTTTCAAGTGTAAGACCTCTATATGTTGAACATGTGACAATTTTCCTGGATTTTTTAATACAAGTGACACCATCTTGTTTTTTTTCTCTTTCTTCTCCAGATCATTGCTGCCAGGAATCTTCCAAAGTCGGGCCGGGGAATCACCAGCCCGTTTGTTGAAGTAGAAATCTGCGGCTGCTCGTACGATAACGGAAATAAGTACAAG
>KN887449.1:30062-40448 GCA_000934455.1 Apostichopus parvimensis | reverse complement strand
GAAAATGCTGGATAAATATTGAAACGGATAGGAAACAAAATATGTAAAGGGAGTATACATAAAGCATCTACGAGACGCATAACTGCAATGCTTCATTTGGTGTTGATCATTCGACGGCCGTCACTTACGGTAAAAGCTTAGTAGCCGTCATCACAACGGGAAAATCCATTTCTTTTCGCATACTGGAGTTACTAAACTAGACATAGAACCCCTGGTACTAATGTCATTACCAAAATAATAGTGTCATTAACAGCTCTATTGCATTCTGCTTGACGGAATGATAAAAGGCCACTATTATTATATAGACATTAGGGGCTTGTAAAATGGAATGTTATTTTATTACCACCATTATGCATGACCTTCATTAACATACACTGTTTCCCCTCAATCTCTATCCCCCCCCCCCCTATTACCATTGAAAAATGCACCACTCTTTTCACACCCGCTTTCCCAATTACCCAATGAAAAACTGACAGCCCCTGCCCCCCTAGAAAATATTTAGCAGAAAGAAGAAGACTGAAAAGCTTATAAAGGAGTTTAAAATCATCATTTTGACGGAGATGTACTTACAAGATGGTAGGAGAATGCTGATGATACACATGGAGAATGCTACAATGCAGATAACCGGTAGCTGTACAGAGGAAAAATAAAAATTATGTCAATAACGAAGTACATAGCGACTTGGTTGGGAAACGAACACTCAGGTTGAGTAATAGTAGGGTCTCAATTAAGCGTACTGTAAGGCTTCCTGATCCTTGGGTCTCTAAACTAAACTTTTGAGGCTTGTGCTGCATCTGAGGAACTGATCTACTGGTCTGTGTATTAGACTATGCTGTCCAGTCGTTTTAAGTGATCAACCTCAGCTGTTTAAAGGTTCATTTCTCAAAAACTTGAAAAGAGTATATAGATATGGAACCTGGACTAAAATAGGCAGTGACTTTCAATCGCTCTACAATAATATCAAGTTTCCAATTAAACCTACAGTCATCCATTAGTAGATTTATTCCCATTAAACACCTTTCGTGTTATTAGCTGGTTTCCCGTGCATCATGATTGATAATAACATAAAACAGACTCACGTAACCGAGTTCCATCTATATCAAGGCTTTTACTTACTAGGGTAAACTTCATGTCTCTAGTTGGTCGCAGCGGCGAGGGAGCGCTAATGCCTTCGTTTTCTTCAACTACGTAGTTTCCCAACAGGAGATCGATCGAGTCCTGCAAAGCAACATTGACAAGAGTATTAATAAAAAAATGTAACTGTTTTTATACTGCTCACAAGAAAGCCTTATTGTCAAGAAAGTCTTTATGAAATTTGCAGAATCATGATGAAAATAACCATATTTATGGAAGAGAAAACGTGTCATTGTAATGTAAGCAAGCTATATATTTATAAATTCTGAAAGAAATGATGTATTTAAAAGCGCCAACAGGACACATAGTCCTGCCTATGATTTTATCAAACTTTTAACTACACAAGGTTTATCCTGATGTTGTGATTTCCTACGGTAGTAGCAACTCATACATTTCTAAAGCAAAAAATGTAAATAAATGAATTGCCCATAACGAGTATTTTCATAGCAATGCACATATGACAAGCCAGAAACAACTCCAGGAGAGCCACCACAACAGACTTCAAGAGAGGTGAATGACGTGTACCAGTAGTTTCTGCGATAACATCGGTTAGAAACTTTATTGTCATCAGGGTAGGGTCATCAAAAAAAATACCAGTTGTGCATTAGACAGTCAGGAACCATATTTATTTTGCAGAAAACATGTCCTGGTTGGTTGGTTGCAAGAATTTTGTAGATAGGAAAGGACATTATAAATAACCAATTGCAACTTTGCTCTATAATAACTTCCAGATAAATGTACTTTATTGTATATAAAGTAAAAAACTTCATAGCATTATTTCCAGAGTATTGTGTTGGTATGAACTTGTGTAACTTTTGGTAGCATAGAACAATACGCCTATAAAGTAATGCAACCTGCTGTTTTCAAGGTACTAAAGTAATACATGACCACCAACGCGATTAAACTGACCTGTCTGAATCCGTCCGAGAAGTTGTTCTTGTAGTACCTGATGGCGGAGTTGATACCATCCTGCAGAGCTCCAAACACGGTACGCTTTCCCGTCCTGGTGAAGTCCGTCTTGAGAGCACCGGTGCCGGCGTACTGCTTGGAGCAGAAGTCTGCATTGTCTGCCCACGCTGCGAGCGGAAGATCAAAAACAGTCGGTTAATGAACAGGAGACTCAGAACCAAGGAGATGGGGAGAGCAAATAAAGAGGGACATAGAGACAGAGGGGACAAGAGAGATGTGGGGAAGGGATGTTGAAGTTTTCACTGGATCTGATCATGTTTATTACAGCTAAAATAAGAAAACCATGTTTCTTTGATGTGAAAATTGTGACCACCAAAGTTCATATACAATTCTAGATGCAGTGACTCATTGAGGTTTCCTATAGTTAAATTTTGCTTTTGTTTGTGTACTATTGTTTTATTTTCTGATCATAATCCATTTATTTGACATTTTTACAACTAATGTAGCAAGGTGCCTTTAGCTACTACTGTTGGTCTCTGTTGGTCATTGATCACTACCTTTAATACAGGGTTGTTATAGCAACCACGTAATAGAGGTTACTAATAGCTTATCATGCATGCACTTCAATAGACTTATTACTATGCCTGTATACATCATCATAATTTAATACTGCACTGTGGGTATTTATGATCATACGTGACTTCTCAAAATGAATTGTGGACCATTCCGACGACCACGGATGAAAAACAAATACATTTCCAAATGGTGTCCAGCTGTCTGATATTTGCAAACCAAATATACAATCTATGTCGACAAGCAATTCAAATCTGCCGAGCACTTCTGTCACGATTGTAATTTCTCTGTTTGGATGGAAATTCATCCCCCTCCCCGCATCCCCGACACCAAATATGCCAGAGAGTCAAATAATGTACCATTTTATTTCTCACATATTTGTCAAGTATTGTACTACCAAAGACCCACAGAGGTTCTTACCGAATCTGGGATGATTAATTGCCTATAAATGTTAACAATCTTGAAATATCTGAGAACATCCAAGTTAGAGTAACAGAAACTCCCATGAGGTACTTTTCAAAACAATTAGCAATATTAATATGCTAAATATGGAGGCAATACAGACAGCTTTGAAAGATTTCACATAAATAGTTTCCTCTCTTTAGTATTCTTGTGAGATGGTCAACCTCACGATTATACAAACTATTACAAATATATGAAATTATTAATAGTCCTTACAGCCCTTACAGATATCATGTATTTCCAATTTCCATCAATTTTTCTCCAGTCCTTGCTAGAGTAAAGGTCAACTTACTATTTTTAAACATTCTTTCAAAATCTGATTTCTTGTGGTCTTCGATGGACTCCCCGGGCGCAAAGATATGGAAATCCTACAGAAGAAATAGAGAGATAAACATTCACATTTTTTTATTCTTTTACTATTACTCACTTTTCACTTTTGAAGTCACATTACCCAAGTTTTTAGACCTGGAATTGTTACATTCACAGCAAAAATCTCCTTCTCAACAACCTTGCAGTTTGTGTTAGATAGTTCTTTCCTTGACGTTGTGGTGTAAACATTTTACCAATGTCATACTTAAAGGCAGTAAAGGTACTTGAACACCCCCTATAGACCCCTCCCCCCCCCCTTTAAGATGTCCCCTTTGCTCATGACATCACTCCCTTAACACACACCACTGGACAACAAGCTCAAGCAACTTTGTGTCTACTATGGATGATTGTTGTACCTCTAACATCACTGGTTAAGATAAATTGGGATAGTAATGGGAAGGGGATAGTCTAGGGTGAGGAAGAGGGATCAGATAAAAGTTAAATTCAAAGCACACCCACAAAGAGTGATGAAATAACGTAAATATAACATTTGCCTTAAACTGGCTCTGCAGAGACCGTCTGGCTAGCATACTCTGTACAACGTTGGTCCTGTCCAGACAATCCATACAGTTGGTCCGGAACATTCCAGTCTGGTGTCTCGTCAGGGTGTTGTCGTCTTCCATCATAAAATACCTTCATTTACACAAAACAAAAAGAAAGATACACATCAGTCTCTCCAGATCTGGGATGTGTTTTGTTACATACAGACATAACAAAACTTTAAAGGCATTGAAGACTCGCCCCAAACCGCGTGCCGCCTCTGAAAAAAGTTAACTTTCCGTTGCTTGCAAGTGAAGTTTTTTTCTTTTCGCTACAAAATGCTGACAGTAATGAAACGTGATATGCTGACAGTAATGAAACGTAGCTGCATGTATTGACTGTACACTAGTGTCTAATTACCGACAGTAGCAAGCTGTGTGTGTATTTTCTGGGATCGATGGTGGTGTCTAACACTTCTGTTACACCTCATTCGAAACTAGGTCAGATTACCGGCATCAGACGTTTCTTTGTGCGTGAGTCTTCACACCCTTTAAGGTAGCGGATCTTATTAAGCGGACCTGCCAACCAAATCCAGCCCATTAGAGATTTGGATCAGGCCCACAAAACAGAAATTGACTCATAATCTTGCACTAACCATGTACTTGGAACCTTAGACTCCATAGGACTGAGCCCTCTATCAGCGTATTGTGAATGATGCCCATTATAATCAAGCGTTTAGTGAGATTTTGTATCACTCTGTACCTAATGCTCCGAACAATGTTTCTCTCTGACCCTTTCTAGAAAATTATCCGAGAACTGACTGCATAGAACTACATTGTACAACATATTTTTACCCACGAACAAACAGATCTGGTATAGCATAATCAGCCAGATGGTTTTTCGAGATTGCTTTTGCATTCTCGTGGTGCAGCCTAAGCTGTAGATGTTTACTCACCCAAACTCTTCTTGGTCCCCAGAGACCCTCTCCATGAGGATGGAGAGTCGATCCCAACGCATCTTCCTGCACTCATGATGGAAGTCAAATGGATAGTACCTGGAAAGGACAGCAAATGACAGATTCAAAATATGGGCACAAAAAAAGAAGCCTTAAAAAAGATTGGCAGAAGTAACTGAACCAAAATTGAACCCAACACTTGAGTGATGAGTAGCTACAAAAAAATGTATCAAATCAAAACACAAAGTTAATGCTCATACTTCTGGTGGATTATAAAATGCTTATACAGTATTGTTATTTCAAATAGGGAAAAACTGGTCACAAACTGCTTTATCTACTGCAAAAAAAAACACCTTTGTAAGTAAAAAGTATAAATTAGATGGCCTAACGTTTCTGAAGTTTCAGAAGTGAGTGATCAAGATTCATCTCACCTGATCAAGTTATTCTTGGAGTCGGTGATGACTTTGGCAAACGTGGATTCCATCTTTTGTTCAGGCCCTTTGTGATCAATCTATCGACATAATAAAATGCATGATGATTGGTTAGAACGATAATAGATTGCCATGGTTACACAACCACCCAACCCAGCCAGCTTTCTGTGTTTGGTTCTCAAACTGAAATGTTCTGTAAAACTAAAAATTTAAAACTTTGCAATCGATCAATGTAAAGATCCTCTCTATTATAACAAATGAGTGGAGTAGCCCTTGGAGTCGTTAAAGCCTACTCCCATGTAGACAGGGAGTGGAGTGGGGGGGGGGGGGGAGTCTGTAAGTTATCTGTAAGACTAAAAAGAATTTTAGATGGGTAATGGTGCATTGTGAGGCATATTTTAGACTATAAATTAGGTCTGCATACAAGGAATGAGCTAGTAACAACTTTTAATATTTTTGAGAGGTTGACAAGTGGGTACACCCTCCCTTTCCCGCCCCCCCATCCCTCCACCTGGACCTACACCTATCTCCTTCAGTATTAGATGAAAAGAGTACTCACCAAGTTAATAACCACTTGATTACCATAATTCACAATCTGACTATCAAAATGTTTCTGAAAGCCATCCAACTAGAAGAAATATGAAAAAAGATAAGTAAACTAAATCCTTCTTTTTCTGTATGAAAAAAATTGGAATAAAAAAAACATACATAAAATAAAAATAACTTGTTTTGCACTCATGATCTTTTCCCTAAATAAGAAACTTTCTCTTGAAAAAGTTTGTATTGACACATGACTTAATCAAATCTACAAAACATGGTCATATTAGCTGATTACCTCTGTGTATCTTAAAGCAGCTTTCTCAAGTTGATATTGCTAATTTCTTTTTTGTCCCTACATAAGACAAACTTAAACAAAAATTTATATTGACACATGACTTAATCAAATATACAAAGCATCGGTAATATTACCTGATTACCTCTGTGTATCTTAAAGCAGCTTTCACAGGTTGATTTTGCTAATTATATCACTTCTATTCGACGATAACATCCCATGACAATGTGGATTATTTCTTTAATAACTCAAGTTTTACTTCCAATAAAGAATTCAAAAGTTAAAAAAACTTCGAATTTTTCAGACATGCTTCTGACATGAGGTTAATATGATAAAGTGTCTAGGCAATGCCATGTTGAGTATCAACTTTATTTGGTTTACTTGCTCATTAGCCTTCATTCTGTAAACAGAAATATCTACAAGACTGTCTTCAACGAATGATCAAAGTTTGAGTAAAACGTGTGGAAACAATTGTCGAACAAAAACGTTGATTTCAAATAAACTGTAAAAGCGAATCGACCTCAAGCAAGGATTCTCGGTTTCGAGTCTGTCTATGAAGGACTGAATTCCATTTAACTTACGTGGCTCTGAGTCTTACTCAGTTGCGGCTGAGGCTTATACTGAAGGTTGGGCCTCTGAGACCAAAACAATGGAATGGAACCCCGGGTCTGTGAAGAAATATTGTCAAGACAAGAAAGTAGTTTGAAATTAAAACTCTAAGACTTTACTGCAGTCAAACAGATCTAAAGGTTTCCTATCTTTTCCCAAGAATTCCTCTAACTTCTCTTCAAAGGTTTCTTCCCAAAGAACAGCCATGGAATATGGCTTTCCATGTAAGTTTAAATAGAAGTGTATGTTATCTAGTATAAAAACCAGTCCATGAATATCGTTTGCAAAATCATATAAAACTCCTTTCACAACTATCTGAAAGCTCTATTATATTACAATATGTTACATTATATCAAATTATCTCTTATGCTACAATGAAAACCATTGTAAAACATTACAATTACATAACATTGACTTATATGGTACTAGGCTATGCTACACATTACAATAAGTTACATTAAGTAACATATTGTTACATGAAATTATTTGATGGCATTTCTTATATTACATTCCACATCATACAGTAATACGTAACATTAACATTACACAACTTCACTTTAAAAATTCCCGTAAATGAAACCCTCGTCAAGTTTTCAGCTCACCTGTACGTAGGACGCCCTCTTTCCCTCATATTGCACAATCTGTTCGGTTTCCACAAAGTTTGCCGCATGTCCTTCTGAATCCAACCCTCTCATGTAAAACCTGGTGCCAGCTCTAAAACAACTTCTCCTGGAGATTAGGATGTAATCAAACCGTTTGTTGTTGAGGAAGCCAGGCAGAACGGACACGACTGAGGTTGACGTATTTAAGGCAGATAAATCAGTTTTAAGATAAACAATAGTGATGCTATAGAATATCAAACTCCTCCCTCTTGACTAAAGGTATCAAACTCCTCCATTCCTGAATGTTGTACGATGTGGTTTAATAAAATATTTTGTTAGAAAACAATTTAATAAGTATGACACTTCTGTTTCCCTCTGCTCCCATGCAACAAATGAAAGTTTAGTCAAAGATAAAGGGAGCATGTAAAATTTGATCACATTGTTAATGATCACATAATTGTGTATAATTTCTTGTGTTATTGGCTAGAAGTATATAAATGAATGGAAAAATTAGAAACAGGTTAAATCTCACAAATTCATACATTTTGATGAAAAGAGGAGAAACCATCTTTACTTTCACTATACCATATTAGCTCAACCAAAGTTGACCTAAAGTAAGATAACCAGAAAAGGATACATCCACAAATGACAGGGATCAGAAAGTTGCCGAGCTGTAAGAAAGGTAGAAATTGCTGGAAGATGAAATATCTGCTTCGTTGAAGGGTAAAAGATGAATAATTGTGAATGATGGATGACTTTAACTATTAGACACTTTCAAACATGTTCACTCACTTTTGAACAGACTTGTCTCACGATTACAACAGCCTGAGTACTAGAACAACTAGAATTCCTATAGATAATGAGTATGAATATGATTACAAGGCTTTAAGAGTGAGTACAAGTACTTAATCTTGCTCTAGTACCTATAGTACTATACTAGAGTCTCAAAATGCCTGGAGTACAAGGGTTAGTACAAATCCATGGGGTGGGAGGTAGGCTGGGGGAATTTGCTAGAATATGCTAGATTCTAAGTACGATTACAGACTTGATACAAGTCTCCCTTCAACAATCAAAGGCAAGGTGGTTAAGAGTAAAGTAACGTCGGTCAAGAAACTGGTATGATCAAACTAAAATGAAGCTCTCTGATGGAAATATCAACTGATATTATACTGTTCAATCGCAGCAAAAACGGATGCCACCATTTCAGGGCAGATATATTTCTGCTAAAATTAACAAATCATATGAACAATGTATCTTCCTTATAATTACCTCTGGTTGAACGCTGAGATCTCTGAGTAAATGACCATTCCATACAAATCTCTGATCAGCCTATAAAGAGGAAAAGAAATGATAAATGTTTACTAGGAATGTTGTTACTGTTACATCAATACAGGACAACTGCAGAAAATATGTGAGGGTATTTTCATGAAAAGATAACATAATTAATGCCTGAATGATATAAATAATTAATTGCTGCATGATAAAATTGAAATGTACACAAATATTAAGAGAGGACAAAATATGTCTACTTGATAGCAATGCTGGTTCATCTGAATGTTAATTCCACTTGTGAGGTGTTTTGTTTTCTTTTGAATTTTCTTTGTAACTTCCCCTTGACAAATGGTTGCCAGATGCCTAAGTCTGTAATAATTCTGTCTCATCACATATTTTTCTGTCTGCCCTTTCCATGAATCAAGTCTTCAAGTCTTCAATTCTTAATTCGCATTACTGAAGCATAGAACACCAAATCACATTCATGTCTGAGAATCTTTTTGCATTTTTGCTTTTGTCGTAAAATCCAATACCACGATTGGCTTTTCTTTATTCTGTGCTAGTAAATGTCTGGAATAAGTCTCATGGACAATTCATTCTAACCTATCATCTACCTCCATGGCATAACTACATAGTAAGATGTTTCTATCATCTAAATACAGTCCTTGGTGCAAAACTCTTACATATCGCAGCATAAAAAAAAAATCTTAAAAAGAAGTGTTCTTTTCCTTTTTTTAATTAAAATATTGACCAAGCTTAAAGGGTGTGAAGACTCGTGCAAAAAGAAACGTCTAATGCAGGTAATTTGACCTAGTTTCGAATGAGGTGTAACAGAAGTGTTAAACACCACCATCGATCCCAGAAAATACACACACAGCTTGCTACCGTCGGTAATTAGACACTAGATTACAGTCAGTACATACAGCTGCGGTCAATACACACAGCACAGTACACAAAAGATACAGCGATGGACATCTCAGGTCCAGCTAAAGATAACAAGGTATCAGGTTTCATGGTGACAGGACAAAATCCCCCCGGACAAAATCCCCCCGGACAAAATCCCCCCGGACAAAATCCCCCCGAGCCAAAATCCCCCTAGACAAAATCCCCCTGGACAAAATCCCCCAAGCCAAAATCCCCCCGGACAAAATCCCCCCAGACAATATCCCCCTGACCCATACAAAGCCTGCCTGCAACAATCAGGGATGGCCCAGGTGTGACAGTCAAGGCATGGGTCATTGCACTGGTTAGGGTACCGGTCAGGGCATCGGTCAGGGGACTGGTCAGGGTACCAGTGAGGGTACTGACGAGCGTAAATGTGAGGGCTCCTGTTAGGGTACCTGTTAGGGTACCTGTGAGGGTACCGGTCAAGGTACTGGTCATGTGACTGGTCAGGTTACCGGTCATCATACTGGTCACTGTCCCGGTCAGAGTTCCACTCAGTGTACTGGTAAGGGTACTGGTCAGGATACCAGTCAGGATACTGGTCAGGGTACCGGTCAGGGGACTGGTCGGGAGATCAGTGAGGGTAATTGTGAGGCTACCTGTTAGTGTGACATTCAAGGGACCGGTCAAGGTACTGGTCAAAGTACTGGTCATTGTACCAGTACTAGTACGTGTCAGAGTACGTGTCATTGTACGTGTCAGGGTGCCTTTCAGGATACCAGTTTGGATACCGGTCGGGGTACTGGTCAAGGTACCAGTTGAGGTACCGGCCGGGGTACGGGCCGGGGTACGGGCCGGGGTACTGGTCAGGGA
>KN887449.1:0-30012 GCA_000934455.1 Apostichopus parvimensis | reverse complement strand
CCAGTATGATGACCGGTACCCTGACCAGTCACATGACCAGTACCTTGACCGGTACCCTCACAGGTACCCTAACAGGAGCCCTCACATTTACGCTCGTCAGTACCCTCACTGGTACCCTGACCAGTCCCCTGACCGGTGCCCTGACCAGTGCCCTGACCGGTACCCTAACCAGTGCAATGACCCATGCATTGACTGTCACACATGGGCCATCCCTGGTTGTTGCAGGCAGGCTTTGTATGGGTCAGGGGTATATTGTCTGGGGGGATTTTGTCCGGGGGGGTTTTGTCCAGGGGGATTTTGTCCGGGGGGATTTTGTCCTAGAACCACGTTTCATTACTCTCTGCATATTGTAGCGACACGAACAAAATGTCACTTGCAAGCAACAGAAAGTTAATTTTTTCAGATGGCCGCACGCGGTTTGGGGCGAGTCTTCAATGCCTTTAAAGGGGGAATAGGATGTCCTAATTGTTGGTTTGTCTCACCCGTTCCAATAAAGGCATCTGCAGGAACTCAGGACTTGTGTTATAAAGTCTTTGCATGGAATGAGTGATGTCATAGTTGTTACAAAAGTAGAAATGGTTCCAGTCCAAAGCAAATTTAAGCATAGTTTCGTACAACTGGTTATCCAACCGCTGAAGAAAAATCAAAAAGAGAAAATTATGAATGATTAAATAGTGCATCTAGTCATGTTTGCAGTTCAAAGTCAATCGTTATTCGATGTGCTGTAGGGGAAACTAGATTTTATATTTTTGTTTTCATTAATGTTACAATGATGTTTATGATATAGGGAAATGCTGCTACTTTGCAAAGAAGTGTTTTTCTTTTTCTCATATCGATACTGCAAGGCAATTATTTTCTCTATGGTATCACCTTCCTGCCTTTCTTGTCAGTGGTATGATCAAGGTGAGGTGCTAGAGCTGGGGTGTCCGCACTTCAACCCTTAGGTTATCGATTCCAAATTCCACAGGGACCTAGATTCTCTTGACCTGTGCGATGTTCTTCGGTGAAGTCATTCGTGAATTTGGTAATTCTTTGAACACTCATCGAAGATACAAGGCTTGATATTTAAGCCATTTTTCATCTACGAGCATCACTTGAATATGAGTTTAAAAAGAGCTTCTGTAGACTAGTACAAACTTCATTAAACTATAAACTTATAGTTGCAGTTTGATCACTGGTTACAAACTTTGAAAGGCACTGTGACTTCTGACTTAAGTATTTGTTACCCTATTAAATAGGTGATATGATAAACAAGTAAAACTTACTTTTTTACAGAATTTTTTACTTTTTTACAGAATTGAGTAACAACCGAGACATCAGAGATGTTGAGGCTCAATCAGAAATTCTAGAAATAATTTCAATCCTAAATTTTGTGAAGATATTAGTCACTGATAGGGGTTGCGAACATGTCATTTCATTGCAAAAATGTTCGAACAAGAAAATGGATGGCTGGGTTTGGATGAAAGACGATATTCCAATACCAAAATAGTAGACTCATTACAAGATAACAAGTAATTCATTTTGTGCAAAGAAAGGATATTAAAGGGTGACTTAAGGAAAAATTTTACCTTATCATAGTCTAAGACAAAAAGAAAACATTGAGTGAGGGTAATGATTCTAAATCTCAGGAATGCTCATTTAAGGCTAAAACAATTGATGATGACCTATGGCAACCCCAGTACAGACCTAAATGTTTAATGTCAATCCGCTGTTTCATAAATTTTCCTAATAACTCGCCACAATCATGTTCTTTTAACTTCATTTAAAGAAGACATTTAATACAATTTTTCTCCTTGACTAAAAAAAGTATTGTAAACATGTCATTCAGGGCCATAAAACTCTCACGTTTTCCAATTGGCTCTTGTGTAGCATCTGAGCATCTGACCTAACGGCCTGAGTATTAACCTACATATAATCCAGTCACTTTAATTGATGACCCTCAATTGGTTCTTAAAACATAAACATGTTATAGCAATCCAAGTCCAACATGCACTTGTAGCAGTGTGTTTCATGGTCTATAACAGGGTTTCCCTAACTTTATCCCCCCACGAACCCCCTGTGGAGGTCAGAGTTGTCCACGAACCCCCAACTTTTCGAGACACGATCTGAGTCATTATTATACTATATAATACGCATAACAGTGCTTCGTAAAAGATCAAGTTCAGCTCATTTATCTTCACGACGTACTGTCATGCGTACACCAACTTCACCAAAGTCATGGGGCCTGTGTCTATTTCATAATTCAGTTATATTTATCACATGCACAGTATGTTACAGCTATGGCAACATATGCGTATGGAACGCGAAAAGAGTTTGTCGATAGGTATGACTTTTGTACATTACTGAATTATATGATAAATCAGATTTTAGTTCAACACAAAGTACCCCCCTGGGGGTTCATGCAACCCAGTTAGGGAACCCCTGGCCTACAACATATCAAATTTAATTGAGTACATAAAGTCATCCTTCATCATCCAGTAGTCCAATTCAGCTTTCAAAGCTAACTTAGACAATCTTAGTTTTACAAGTTTATCTACTGTAGATATGAATGGATCCAAGATGGATGTAAACCAACAGATAACTACAAACCAAGACCAGAAAACATAAAGATGAGAATCCATACCTGCTCTTCGTTGATATGGAGGTCTGTACGATGGTATCCCAAACATTCGGTAGCTTCCACCTTCCACAGTGATTGTCCATTCACTTCACCGACCTTTGACTTCTTGGTAATCACCACCAAGTAGTTTCCTGGATTTAGAAGAAAAATGATTAACATACGACAAATGGATATTTCCACTCCTATGTGTTTCTATGTGTTTTCAATATTGCTTGCATTCTTAAGTGTGCTAAAAAATGATTAAGTTTTTGAGAAAATACCTTCTTGGAGATTCTGCATAGGAAGTCATTCCTAAACTGACGAGTATAAAATCAGGAATAATGATCTCTAAGAGAGACAAAATGCTTCATATTTGGAGAAAATGCTTACAGATGGCTGAAAATGTTTGTGGAAGTTTGAACCTTTGAGATAATGTTTTAGATTTGTAGCACATCTGAGGGGAGGAGCCTGGGTGGGAGGGGGGCAGAATAATATTGATAACCTTTGACAGCCCACAAACTTCTATATTAGTATTTCAAATTCACATGGGACAATAAAATTGGACTGCTTTTTTAATTTTCTATTTCCTTTTTCATTATCTGAAATCAAATGTAACTAGTTGCCTAACTAACTGAATTTGATATGGGAATTGAGTATCTAAAATCAAATCCCAAAATGGCTTTAAACATCTAAAACTTAGCACTATTTATAACTGTTTTGTTTTTGACTGTTTTGTAGACCATACATAAGACTGTCCGATCGACCATACATAAGACTGTTTTGTAGACCATACAGAAGACTGTTTTGCAGACCATACATAAGACTATTTTGTAGAAAATACATAAGACTGTTTTGTAGACCATACATAAGACTTTATAGACTATACATAAGACTATTTTGTAGACCATACATAAGACTGTTTTGTAGACCATACATGAGACTGTTTTGTAGACCATATATAAGACTTTTTTATAGACTATACATAAGACTGTTTTGTAGACCATACATAAGACTGTTTTGTAGACTATACATAAGTATGTTCTGTAGACCATACATAAGACTGTTTGTAGACCATATATAAGACAGTTTTGTAGACAATATATAAGACTGTTTGTAGACCATGTATAATAATCTTTTTGGATGATGTAATATCAGTGATTTCAGAGAGAGCAGCTTGTCAAGTTACGCAGAACTAGAAAGGGCCGACATGACAGCTCTCGCTTTTGATTTGGGTGCGGCTGATTCCCATTGGATAAGCATGTGAAACAGCTTTAATGTGGCATCTCACACTGATTGTATCATTCTATTCAACTGTAGACTCTTGTGAAGAGCTGGCTAGAGAGCTCTGCTTCTCACATTACGAACTCACCTGCCAACAGACGAATGATTCCCATCAGACCACAGATGGGTCTGCTAGTGATTCCTGGAGGGAATGTTGTGCCATTCTCTGAAATTTAACGAAATACGAAAAATTTTCAAGAAATGCAAACAGGCAAAATTGTCTATGTCCATTTACGGTTCCATCCTTGGCAGTTATTAACGAGCTACTAATTGAATGAGAAAAATAATTTAGGAAATCACTGATGTTTTTCAAGGTGTTAAGCAAAGATATTACTTGCATCAAGGAGTCAAATCATTGTCAATCATCTACTGTAGTAAGATTCCTAAATATTCTGCCTGAGAATGTCCTGTCCGTGGAGGAAGGTTGTCATGGAATGCTCCCTCCAATGACACATCCTTTGTTGCTTTCCTCCTTATAGGCCAGTGAATTCACTGTTGCTTCTTATCATAATACCACTGTGCTTACAAACACCATTTCCATAATTAGCAACTTTGCATTTCGACAGTCCTGTGATTTTATTGTACAGTACTACCTTGTATTGGTTGTCCATTAATATCAAGCTGATACACATAATCTCAAATAGGGTTTCCGTGATGTTTCTTCTGGAGTATCAAATGAAATTCTATTCCAAATGTGTACATTTAGTCACCAGTTGAGTTTGGAGCAGAACTCCGTTGAATACAAACACTTCAATAATGACAATAAAATGAGACTTTTTAAACAAGGTCATTCCTGAAAAGTCAGAATGCAGTATAAACCACCAAATCGTTGATGAAAGAAAACAGTTTACTTTTTTCTTCAATTGAACCGAAACTAGTTATGTTTGCAAAGGGATGTTTCGCCATGATCAAACAACATCAAACAGAAATAATATTGTTAGCACATGTATACTACTTACTTGCTTCCATGAGAATAAACTCTTTCACTCTGTATATAATGAGTCATTCCGCAATAGATTTATTCCTCAGATATCTTTGGGATTCATTCTTTCCAATATTGGGTAAGATGCTACATTAATACAAGTTTGCTTAAAATAAAATCCTGGTATATCTTGTACTCTATGATAAACAGAAATCAAAAGTCTCAAAGAGCTATGCAAATTCCTAATATTAGGCTATTCCCCGATACATTGTGAAACTTACCTTCAAGATAAACCTCGTTAGTCATTCGGTCAATGACCAACACCTCCTTTGTGCCTGCATCACATGCCTCAATGTAAAACTTTGCATCACTTGTGTGCCTGTAAGAAGGAAAAAGGTCACTATCAATCAGCATTGTTATACGAATGCAGGATTCTGCTTCTGGTTCGAAATGTTTTAGCCAGGGAAGCAAAATCTTTGAATTGCTTGCATCTGGCGGATGCAAACTTGTTTTTAACTTTGAGAAACAAACCACAAGAACACATACTCACAACTAAGCCTATGCAAAACATAACGAAACACTTTTTTGAATGAACATCTTTCTTCTTATATTGGGGAAAAAACATGAATTCTCTAAAGAACCAAAATTTCTTCCAATTCTACAGATGATTAAATTTGTTTGAAAACAAATAAATCATAGCAATCAACCACTAGGTACAGAGTAAACAACAATCCCATTACAGAGATTTACGTGCTAAAATAATGGATGATGCTTTTCCATATTTTCCGTGATCTGATAGTCCCTTATCCATTGTCTGGAAACATTCTTGCATCTGTAGTGCTCAATGAACTCAATGTTTAACTAATTTCTTTTAGCGTTACTTTCCCGTGTAAAGATAGGGAAGTTTGTGGTTTAGGCTATCATATACATGGGCACTCAAATATCATAACGTAAGGCCTTGTTGACAACAAATTAAGATAAAAAGCGTTCACGGTGTGAAGTTGTAGTTGAATTGTTTATAAAAATATCACGTAAGATTTGAATCATTGTTTTTATCACAAAATGTTATGTGTTGAGACAGTTTATGAAGTTTGTGGGAAGCTATCATCTCTGGTACTGACAAGGATTTTTCATCTCAGTTTGTTTGTTCTCTCTGCATTGAGTGTTGCTAAAGTAAACTGTGCATTCACAACACAGTAATTTCTTCGTTGCAAATTTTTTCCCTTTGAGTCTTTGACCGCGTGCTTCAATTTTTTTTTTGTGTGTGTGTGCAACGTTCATACATCGTCAAAAACTAGCCATTGAAGTTGGAGTACTTTCATAGACATTAAAAAAGTTATTTACATATTGTCATGGGAAAGGGATCGGATTTGGCCGAGGTTGAGTCGACCTACAGTGGCTGGGGAAAGGAAAACTTCTTTCAACTTTGAATAAACTTGCATTGGGTAACTGTTAATGGTAACATACGACAGTGATTAAATTGTGGGCAAGTACTAGGCCTTTTAAAGGCATTGAAGACTCGCCCCAAACCGTGTGCGGTCATCTGAAAAAGTTAACCTTCTGTTGCTTGCAAGTGACGTTTTGTTCGTGTCGTTACAAAATGCAGACAGTAATGAAACGTGATACCTTAATTGTTATCTTTAGCTGGACCTGAGATGTCCATCGCTGTATCGTTTGTATACTGTGCTGTGGGTATTGACCGCAGCTGTGTGTACTGACTGTACACTAGTGTCTAATTACAGACGGTATCAAGCTGTGTGTGTATTTTCTGGGATCGATGGTTCTGTTACACCTTATTCGAAACTAGGTCAAATTACCGGCATTCAACGTTTCTTTTTGCGCGAGTCTTCACACCCTGTAAGGGCATATTCTTGTGTTGTTGAGATCTATAAGTAATATTTTCTACAAAATTTATGGAGCTCAATACAATCAGTTAACAGTGCAATATTTTTATTCTTCCATTTTCTCTCTAGGCACTACTTAACATTGATTTCCAACATCACAGCATATTCATAGCCTATAACATTTTAACAGGCGCTATAGATGTAAGGGAGTTGTATACCATGTATAGTAGTATGCATTGCATGATGTCTAGGCCAGAATATATAGGGGCCTATGCTACTTTTTAACTAGTCTACAGCAAATTTCTCGCTTCTGAATTTGTCAGTAATTTTGTTGTTGTATATTAGTTACAAGTTTCATCAAATTGATTTTTCTTTTGTGCATATTATAGGCTAGACCTACATATTAATAATATTGGCTTCCATTGTGCATAAGCCAATGTGTTGTCTGGGTTCATTATGGCTAAGTATTGTGTGTTCCTGTACAGGTACTTTAAAGTTTAAAGTGCATGTTTTCATGGAGGACTGCAGGGGCGTAAGTTTTTCTGTGAGGACGTAAACATTATAAACATTTTGCGTCCACGCAACTTTCTTAAGAAAAATACTATGTTTGCTACCTCTGTGAAGTGGGATACATGTATAACTAAGTTCGTAATCCAATGCATAGTTTACCCATAAATCATAATCAAACCTAGCCTAACTTAGAAAATGCATTCACAGCCATATAGTGCACACAGTTCTCCACTAACCAAAACTAGGCTGTACTACTATATAGAATTTGTGATATATAGTCTAGACTAAGCATAACCTAGGTAAAAGTAAGAGGGATATGATCATTTGGCCTATGCACATTTGGCCTATGCCTTAATATGTCAGTATTGTACAGGTGGTCTAGCCTACGTCTAACTAACTTAGATGTATTTAAGTATTTCGCGAAACTAGGTTTAACGTTAGTAATACGCACTAGGCCATTTCCTTACTTCAGAAAATGGCAAAAAGTAGCCAAATTGCCAGATTCTGCGAACAGTCTGAGAACATTTGTGATATAAGATAGCAACAAAAGTCACTGGAATTGATACTGATGTTATTTAAAGTTGAATTATTACAGATATACTCACAAAATGTAAGTTTCATGAACACCACGGCCGTGACCTGTCGTGTCGTCCATTTTGCTAACCATCAATGAATTGATCTATAAATGTTACGTCTATATAATACCATAGAAATTCTATGGTCTATACATATGTAATGTACGAATAGCATTACTGTGAAGGCAGTCGGAAATGGCAGGCATGTTACATCTTGACGAACGAAAGACCCGAACAGAATTTACCCTTTCTCAGTGACGTGCACAGTTTTCAAAGGTGGGCGACGGGAATTTAAATTCTTAGTTTTCCCTGCCTGACTAATGTAGGGGCATGAATCTTTATGGAAGGGCCAGAGTGGATTCAGGTGGTGTGGCCTTGAGGTCGTTGAAGCCGGCTCCAGTCATTATAAGGGGTTTGGGGAGGTCATTCTCAGAAAAAAAGACAGAAAAAAAGTGCATTCCGAGGCATATTTAGACGATACATTTGGTTTCTATTTACACTATAAATTAGGTCTATCTAATGAGATGTAAACGTAAGGCTGTGCAAAAAAATATATGTTGTTGAATTTTTGTGTGGTTGGAAAGGGACGTGTACAACCCCCCCCCCCCCTCCCCTCGTCTAAGGGAGTCGATCCTGGGCCCAGAGGAGTGGCTATTAATTCTTCCCGAATGAATGTAGAAAAACTCCCGTTTTACACAATGTGTATACACAAGTTCCTAAATCCACCGGCCCTTCCATAAAGGTTGACGCCTCTTACTAAATCAGTAAGACGTTTTACCACGTACTGACCTTTTGACAACACAGGATGTAAAGTCTACCATAAACGAAACTGACAGCCCCTATACCTGATATGATTTTAAACCTTATATCTCACACGGCGGAGCGCAATTTTCCGTTGGTATTTGGGGAACTGTTTTGTTTCTAAAGTATCGAGGCACCTGAATTTGATGGTAAAAATCAGGTTAGGGTCTGAATTCCCCAATTGACGTAGGTATAGGCCCATAACGGCCTTCGTAGAAGGGTATCCTCTGTCCATGATGACCCGGGCCGGGAAGTGGCTTATACCACCGAAATTAATTGGAACCCTTGCAATGAGGCGCAAATTCCTAAAACTGTATCTACGGTAGCTAACAAATGCCATCACGATCCTCATTAAATGTTTAGTTCTATGCGCTATATACGGCTCTGTGCGCATTGACGTAATAGCGCCATCTTGTTTTCTTCTTTTGCGGCGCACGGTTAAGTTAAAACACGAATATCACTACAAATAACATAAATTACTATCAAAAAGGCACAGACAGACAAGAAACTACTAAAGATCACCTAATACTATTAATATACTTTTGAAATGGAGTCAAAATAACGAGTAAACGTGTAGCATAATGATAGCGGCGTCAGTGTAATTTTCTCAACTAAAATTTTACCGTCCAGTTCTTCACAGCCCAAAAAGAAAGTTCCAAAGTGATAACGTAGTAGGTTTTCTTTTCAAATCATTTCATTAAAACAATGAGTTTCTGTACATGTTGACGACATATTGTCGCTTTTCTTTGCTCTCAAGTTGTTGTGGTTACACGAACTGAGCAGGGTCGGATCAAACTTTTTTTAAACAAAATTAGGGGTGTGATCTATCATCTAAGTGCGTTGAAGTCGACTCCAATGTAGGTGTCCTTCCCAGATAAATAAAATGGATGATTCTGAGACACAATTAGTATATAAAATCCATTTTATAATTAGGTCTAAACGACTGTATTGTGGTGTTGAAGGGGATGGGTTGGGTGTAGATCTTAACTTACGTGAAGGCCTACCTAAGCTTAACAGTACCGAGAACATTTCAGAAGGCGTACAATTGACCCTGCTCCATGAATCTGACCCGGCTGCCATGTAAGCCCGGAAGCGTGATTTTTTTTCCCAGGATGGTTGTGGGTAATTAACATAAAGGAGGCGTGTCTCAATCAGTGCACCTGTGCGCATGATTTTTTTCCCCCAGGATGGTTGTGGGTAATTAACATAAAGGAGGCGTGTCTCAATCAGTGCACCTGTGCAGTAGGCCTACTTCAGGAAAGTTTGGTATGACCTATGCACTGTACTATACTGCTATTGTTACAAATACCGTACCATGCTTCGTACATCACACAACTTGGATATCGCGTGCATGCACTGTACTAGCCTATATGACTTATTATAAGGCTAGTGCGAATCACACGTACGTCGACTGGATATGGGCATCGGTTTTTGTTAGTTCCTAGTCCTATATAGTTCGCCATGACGGAGAGCATTTTCCGTCCTAGTTCCGTCCTAGTTTCCGAGTATTTTAGGGTCACAAAGTGGGACCTCGTCCCTCTCACGTACACGCCGGACTTTAACACTAGGGCGATGATGATTGTCCCCTGGTCCCCTTGACCTGTATTACGGACTTGTGCACAGAATCAATACATCACCCACGCAGGGCCAAGGCCAGGGAGTTTGGTCCTATCAAGCTTGTGCCATGGATATCCCTACCTGTACAAGACACACCTACGGCAGACCACATCATCTACGTGATACTATACTTAAATGCCTGCTCCAAACCCTGTCTGGTTTGTATAAAAGAACTATAAAGGCCCCTCTTTATTTCTATGGTTTTTATACACTAAGCAGTCGCATTGTACAGGAATGCATTGAACACGCCTACTTTATGTTAATTACCCACAACCATCCTGGGAAAAAAAATCACGCAGCCCGGAATCCAATGCATGTCGTCAACATCGAGGCTTAATTATGATTTAATATTAAAGAATAATGTTAGGCTAGGTAGTACTAGCGGTATATAGGCTATAGCCTAACGTTAGTTTTACATTCCGTACAGTTCTAACACCGGCAGTGTTACGGGTATAACCTGCAGAATAACTATTTGAATTCAGCCAACTGCTGCTTCAACTTCATTTTGTATAATTATTTCTAATTTCATGGCACTGGGAGTCACATCATCACTGCACTATCACAAAACGTTTGTGACGTCATGCATTGGATTCCGGGCCTAGGCCTGCATGGTGTGCAGATTTGACCCCGGTACAGTATCTATTGTATATCTGATGTTGTCGCTATCAACAGTCACCATAATATGGCATTCGCAAAGAAGAAAATGGATGGGGAGGTGGTGAGTGATGTATGAAATATGATATAAATGGACTCATTTAATCAGTCATCGTTTCCCTTGGTGTTGTAGCTTTTGCCTTCGATGCTTAACTAGATCAATTGTTCTTACCCTGGGTAACACTCTGTAGGTTTGGTAAAGTTAATACTGACCAACTGCAACAGCTGTTTCAAGTACCATGGAAACTACAATGTTCACATTAACAAATACAAAGAAAACACAATATTCACAACATTTGCAAACACAAACTAACTTTAATGACGATATGAATTTTAACTTGAACAAGGAATGTTTCATAACGACCATGCATATCGTACAAGAATAGATCAAAAGATAAGAATGTTAGTTTATGATTAGAAACTAGTAATACAAACAACAACAGTTTGTGAATCATTTATTCATGTGTTTAAAGAAAGGACACTGTGATTCATCAATGGTACAACATATTTCTTAAAATTGGCACTTGTGACTTACTCTAGGAAAAAACACTGAGAAACAGTAGAAAACCTTGCAGGCTAGATTCATTTAAAGCAGACACTTTCAGTTCTGTGTTTAAAATAAATAATAAACACCCACAGACCCCCCCCCCCATTTCCCCCTTCACAGTAACTCGGATTGCTGGGCAAGTACCATGCATTACAGAGAGGGTATAGGAATCTTTCCATTTTGGAGAAACTTTGAAAAGTCTGCAAACTTTACCTACCAAATGCATTTGAATATTTCAGCTAGATACTTCCTGGCTCGTAACATACTGGTCTCTACCGTTAACTCTTCCCCATCAATTACTTTAAAGCAGCAATTGCTACAAAGGTTGCTCTACAATACAAATAAAACATGATGCACTCTTTGTTAAATACAACTAGGCAATGAGCAGCTAAAACTTACTGAATATGATTCACACCCTACCCCAATCCCACCCCAACCACACACACAAACAATTCAAAAACCAGAAAGCCAGATAGATTTGTGATTCCTTGCCAGGTATATTTTGTTGAAGACCTTTAGAGCCCTTTCACAGACCTAGATTGAACTGAATTTGACCAAAACTATGTTCACCAAAAGAAAATCATAGCATTGGAGAAGACTGAAGACTGATACCTGTTGACCGCACAATGACCTTTGACATCCACCAATTTCAATAGGATTCTTGTACTCAACAAGCTGAATCTGCACATCATGTATGAAGTTCAACAAAGATGTACCTTTTGAGTTGTTGTCTTCACAAAGTTTTCAAACTTATATAGTCTATAGGAATTATAACAAACATGTAATGTTTTTCTGATTTGTACCTTTTTGACTTTGGCTGTCAATTTTAGGCATTTTTTTGCTGATCCTTGTGAGTGTTACTCAAACTAACATTGCAGCTGATCAAAACAACACACCTTTCTAAATTGTCACCCTTGTGATGATTCATTAGCGAGAAATGAACAGTTTACAGCCTGGACACATATCACATCTCACACATAAAATGTAAATCTTAAATTGTTAATTCTCATAACAATATATAATATTAATAATCAGCAGTTATTTTTACGTTTAAGCGACCACAAATGTTGGAGAAACCCGCAAGGGCTTATGGATTACAACTAACACGCCGGGTGGCTTCCAATTCAATTTTTAACTCAAATTTGAAATCTTTTTAATTTAGAAAGTCATTTCTGATGGGAACACCACATATTGCTCTTGGATGAAAAACCCACCTTACTATGACCCGGCCAGGTATCAAACCCGGAACCTCCCGATTGCTAAGCCTCATTGCATCAAATGCCACCACCGTTATCTACTCGGCCACAGCACCGGGTATTCTTTCCTAACTATTTGAAATGAAAACTTGACTAGCTATGTCAATGAAATAAACTTGGGTTTTGGTCGTTCATGTAAAGCAAATTTACAAGATTCAATACAAAATGACGCCACCTTCGAGCACAAGCTTTCCTTGAAATTGCAGTATCTCCTGTCATTGCTGCTGATGGGTTCCGTCTGGGAACTAGACTCATCACCTCCTAACGGACTGTGATATCATGACATTCATCGCAAATGACCGCCCATGAGCAGACTCACCTTAAAGTCTCTGTGACTCATTTAAAATTAAATTTAACTTTAACTAAATATCTCATCTTGATTTGGTCGGTATTGTAGACGACAAACTCGTTGTAATTCAGTGTATATCCGTTCGGGTTTGCTACTCCGGTTTTAGCTCCTTTGCCGAGAGGGACGACTGCTCCATCAGACCTGAAATGACGAAAGATCAAAGCCAGATTATTAGAGGTTTATCAGTAAAAAACTAAAAATGAAAGTTAGTGTTTTCTTTTCTAAATAATATTAGCGGTCAGTAACAGTTAGAATCTATGAGAGCAAACATTGAAAGAAAAAAAGCAAATCTTGAATTAATTAAGGGGACACCAACCCAACAATCATGTTTGCTTAAATATCTCTGTGAAGAACAACTCCCCTCACACAGCTAAGAAAAAAACTTGTTTGGTTTCGTTAGTCTGTGATATTCATGGTGGTTTTACACTGTGTTAGCTAGTGAGAATGTGGCTGGCAACAAAATTCCATGAACAATCGATAATTCCCTTTGTTTCTTACTTCTTGTAAATACAATTGGAAAGAGATATTTTGGGATTTTTCCCCTCATTTATTACGTCGCTAGTCTAAAGAAGCTCAGAGAGGCTCCCGGTAGTTTTCAAATCCGGGCCGAATCAAAAACAGGAAGAAAAAAAACATGGAAGCATAATCTTGCTCTTTACAGGTCATGTTAGTCCTTGAGGCGTTAAGTTTGAACATTCTATCCTGAAAATAGCTCAATGTAGGAATAGGCAGACTTTGATTCTCTCTGGCCTTGTTCTCTAACCAATTTTCTCTCTGGCCCTCGTAGAAAATTAACTGACAACCTCTGATTAGCATTCAGCTGTACTTACATGGTGAAGTCTGCACTTGCATCTGGGGCATATTTCCCCAAACCCATCACACTGTCCTTGCCAGTCGGTAAACTGTCAGCCTTGTAATCTGCTGCTAAGAGCTTGTTCGCATTCCCTAAGGCAACCTTAAACAGGGGGAGATGAAAAAGAATGTCTCATTTGAACACATGAGCAAGGAGGCCAGTTAGAGGAATATGTCAATTTTTATTATGCTTAGCTACAGTGATGATGTACATCAGATGAGTGGCTTTTCAAAATGGTGGAGCTTTTGGTGCTTCAAAACTACATAAATATAATTTGACTTGAAGGTGAAAACAAAATAATATATATGATAATCTGAGATATATGGAGATTTTTATAAAAGTCGACTTTTCATGATCATGCAGAATAATTGTTTACAGACAAAAAAACTTATTTCTTTAAATTAAAAATTGAGAAAAACTTACAACACTGACCCAGTTTGACAAGTATGACCTACCTCACTCAACAAGGCCACACCGATGTTCTTAGATGGGGTCGCAAAACAGTAGTTGCAAGACTTAGATGACATGTCAGCAAAATATACGCCTTTGCCAAACTGGAGGAGAAAGATAAATATTTATTAACAAACCAACAACAGAGTTATTATGATTTCTAAGAACATTCCAAGCTTCTAAGAACTTTGGATTTTTTAAAGACTGTTCTTCAAAAAAAAAAATAAATAAAAGTTGTGAGTTAAACAATATTAAAAGTGGATAAAAAATAAAGAGTTTTTCCTTACCTGGATTGTTATAATCACATTTAGCCTGAAAAAAAAAAAAATCATTAACGCAATCTAATCCTAATCACTGTAATCGCAACTCCCATTTCACAATCCCTGTAATCACCATCCCTGTAATCACCATCCCTGTAATCACCATCCCTGTAATCACCATCCCTGTAATCACCATCCCTGTAATCACAATCCCTGTAATCACAAGTCCTGTAACCACAAGTCCTGTAACCACAGTGGATATAATTGCAAGTCCAGTAATCACAGTGGATATAACCTAAAGTCCTGTAATCACAATGACTGTAATCGCAAACTGCATAATCACAACGACTGCAATCATCGTTGCATGCATGAGACTAAGATGACAGTTCACCTTCAAGTAAGAATGAATAAAGCATTACTATTCCTTTAAAAAGTCTATCTGTATGGACATAATTTTTTTGGGCCAAAGTTGGACCTGAATAAAATTTCTGAATTAGGTGTGAAATTCTTCTTCAACTTCTTCCCCCTATTGCTACATATGTGACTTTCCAATGCAAATTGCACTGACAGACAGCATGAAATATGGAATCTATGTAGCCAATGGTTTCTGTTCATTTCTACAGAAACGGCCGCAATTAAAATCCATTGGTATGTTTGCGAACAATTGTCCATGAATGTTAGCATATGAAACAATGTAACCTTCCAACCCATGCCTTCACCTCTCACCTTCCATTGCCCCTCCCCCATTATAAGGTAATAAATACTAAACACCATAGTATTTGAGTTACAATACTGATCCATATTTACCATTTGCACCATGATAGCTCACTTTAAATTTATTGGGGAAAATTTGTTTTTGGGGGGATATTTGTTAACTTGTTTTATCTGTCAGCAACCTCATTCACCAACAAATGTCTAAGTAAAAGAAAATAACAAATCCTATCTCATTAAAGCCCTCACCATGTATCCCGTAACGGGTGCCTCTGGGGGTGCAATCCTTAATCCGTGGCCCAAGATTCCTGCCCAGTTTGTCAGTCTGGATCCATGCCAGAGGAGTTTTCTGAGCAGATTGAGATGAAAAAATTTAGCAACAATATAGACTTAACTGGATTAGCTTAATTTTTCAGTTCAAGAAACTTTCAATTCAAGAAACTGATTGATCCATGATTCCGGTACTTAAAGCAGACTTTTTTGAATGATAGAAACTGATCAAATATAACACACAACAAAACAACAACCCAATTCACCAAATGATGCTACAATAGTCTATTATATTAAACCAGTTTCATACGATGCTTAAGATTTATATGTTATAAATTAGTGCTCACTTGTTTTTCTTATCATACTTAAGAATGAAACTTGAAAATATCAAACGTAACATACTGGTTTGCTATGTGATATTTGTGACTGATAACGTTAAAACATGATTCAAACGCAAGACAAAAGAGCTTGTTTTAGATTTTATTAGACAGAGGAATTTGCACAGTGTTGTACGGCCCAAGTCTAGTGCAAGATGAAGTAAGCTTTATGGCATTTTGTTAAAAGTTGGACGCTGAGGGGGCTGCAGTATCCTGCAGCCAGGATGTGTAGGATGCACTCTTGTGTGCCAAGATAATCTCTTTTGGTTGATGATAGAGACCAGCCTTGCTGCAGAAGAATTTGCAGCTGCTGCAGCTTTTCTTTTTTGAAAGTTATTAAACTGCAATATTTTTTTATCTTAATGAGAGGTAAAAACTTTTTTCAAACTTACCTGTTGTCAAGTTTTTTGAAGGCGGCCTTTTCCCCGTCTTTGTCTACTTCAAAGAGATCCAGTACTTGCATGGTGTATTGGTTGTGAGTAGCTGCATGGGTGTTTGTAAGGTATTCTTGAACCATCTGCAAGGTAGATGAGACAACAGTGGATGAAGGATCTGATTTATTTTCCTAATTTTTTTCTTCTACAAAGACAGCTGGCGTTGTTTGTATTTCAAGTGCTCTATTTCCCTTCCGACTATTTCAACATGGCAAAATGAACAATTGATGAAACTAGAAATTTGAAAACAAAGGAATTTGAAGACAAAGGAAAGCTTCCAATTTCAACAAAGATCCCAAGTTGAAAATTCCCAATCACTTCCCTTTCTCATCTCATTGAGCCTCCAGTGGCAGATTTTGTGGCCTGGGGACGGAGTCTATGGGAGGTTTTCTCCTCCCCTTTGAAAAATGATTTATTACATGATTAAGAGAGCTAAGTCGCAAAATGGTACACTATATTTTGCAACTTTTGCAATAATTATTTATGTTCAAGATTTGTCCACCATATTTCTTTCCACAAATATCAACAATTTATTTTCAATGCATTTTTTTTACTACCCTCCAAAATTTATGGCTAACCGTTAAAAGGTCAACAATCCCCACTTTGATTGGATCAAGAATCGGATCGTTTCGAGGTACCATCTCACTGGATTCTCTCACGGAATCTTACATGATGATAACCTGAGTTCATCCTGAGATTTTTGTCACTTTATCTACATCCAGTTGGATCAAGAATCGGATCTTTCCTAGATTCTCTGAAGGAATCTTACAAGACGATAACCTACCTTGAATTCATCGTGAGATTTTTCGACTGGTTCTAATTTGCATTTCAATGCATGGTACTGTCTGTCTATTGGATGTTCATTCACTGTAGACTCCGCCTTCAAGACTGTCATGGCGATCTGAATATCACCGAGGGCCTAAGTGGGAGAAAAAAAACAGTGAACAAAATAAAATTTCAGTGAGTAATGGAGGTTTCTTTATTAGTGTTAATATTATTCACTACAACAGTTCTAATAAAAAATTTAAAAAAAAGTTCCATTCCCTTTGCTTTAAGTGTCAAGTTAAGGCAATAAAAAAGAAAATAAAAATAAATAAATAAAGAAAATATCTGAACATTTGAATCATTTGTTTTCTACACTAATCTGAATGTGTCAGTGAGAAAGCTTTTTTAGAAATCTATTGTTTTAACTTTTTACTATTTTATTACTGTTCATATCATAGTTTGACCAATTACAATATTACAGGCTTAGACAAAATTGTCATAGGAGGTAACTTTTTTTACATTCTTCCAAACTACAAGTTGCTACTACTACAAACATGTCTACAGTGCTGGCTTTCATTAGTAATTAATAAAATACTTCACCAGTAGTGTCAAATGTTCAAACTCATAGCTTTTTACACCTGTTAAAAAATGTCTTGGGATTGAATACGGTAAGAGGTGACTCTTACCTCCAACAGAGTAATCTTGGTTGTGAGGTCATCTCTAGTTCTAATGATTGGTGGTCGCTGCATTCTATAGGATGACGATGAGAAAATAACTGAATAACAAAGTCTGTTGTCTTTTACGTTCTTTTACGGCAATTTACGTTAAACTTAAATTGGTAACTTTGTCATACCCTCGTAACTGATAAGCCATAAAGACTGAAAACTTGACTGAGAAATATGTGCTGGGTCAGGCCCTAATGTCATGAATGCCGATTAAACAAAATTCTGTTATTTAAGAGATTTTAATTAAAATCTATCAGCCTTTCACATAGCCAAAAATATGGTTTATCAATTAGCTGGTCCAACATTTACTTTTCCATATCTATTACACTTTATAAGTTTAGAAGACTAAAGTTACCTAAATAACTAATATTACCTAAATAACTAAAATTACCTAAATAAATAATATCACTTTTTTATTTACTAATATTGCCTATGTAACTAATATTACCTATATAACTAATATTGCCTGTATAACTAATTTTACCTATAAAAATAATGTTCCCTATTTAACTAATATTACCTATATAACTAATATTATCTATATAACTGTTATTACCTATATAACTAATATTACCTATATAACTAATATTACCTATATAACCTATAAAACTAATATAACCTATAAAACTGCTATTTTATCCATCAATATGTTATTATTTCCTATACTGCTAAATATCATTATCTTTATTACTATATATCAATTATATTATTATCTACTAACTACCATACAACCTCAAATGACCTGCACACATTATATCTCACTGCCACGTGTAGGTAATCATAACTTTGCTCAGGAAAAGTGTCATCAAAAAAATAACTTAAAAGTCTTGACTCACCCAAAGTTATGAGGAATCCTGGTGTAGAACTCATCGCACGCCTGGACCAGTGCCCTGCCAAAGTCCCCCTTTTCGTGACACTTTTCGATCTTCTTGAGGGCAGCATAACCTGCTTTGATCTGCTTATCGGTCAGTTTCCCGAGCGGTGCCTTCTGTGCGTCGTACTTCATCTCCACCACCATGTCCTCCATGGCTTGGATATTGCAGATGAGGGTGATCAGTTCCTGAAGACCAAATCAACCAGAAAGCCAGTGGCCTTTTTGTGATTCCTTGCCAACTGAGATTATAATCCCAAGCTTTCGTCATTGTTGATTAAATTGATCAGCAAGACTGACTGACTGTGGACCTACCTACTAAATATGTTAACTTACCATGTTTACAAGCTATTTTTAGCAAATATCAACTCAAGCCCAGCCCCTAATAAATGTGCATAATATCACATTGAACATACAATATCATATACCCGCTATCTACCAACAAAGTATGATTCAATTCTGAAAATGTTTACATTTGACCCTGTGACCTCATTAATATTCTTGAGATGAGCACCAAAATCAATAGGGTTCTTCTAATCACTATGGCGCATATATGTATCAAGTATGACTTCAATCAAACTTGTCATTGTTCAGTTACTGTGTTTACAAGCTATTATAGAAAAAAATCAACTTAAGCCCTGCCCCCTAATGAATATGCATATCAACTTGAACATATATTACCATGTACCCACTATCTACCAACACATTAAGTATGAATAAATTCTGACTTTCGGTTTCGGAGTTAGCATTTGGAGAACAAAAATTACTGCTCATTGATTTCTTGCTCGTTCGTTGTGTTGTTAGTCAACTTTAGCATTTCCCAAGGGTTAAGAAGCCAACTGACGCTCATTAGAAACGCTATTCATGTGATGATCATGGATGAACACCAGTTGATAACAATCTGTTCTCTTTTTGATAAGTGTTCGGAGAGTAATGGGGCAGGGGTGTAAATGTCGCATCTATACCTGCTCGCAACTTCCCGATCAAAATTTTTCTGGGCTAAAAAAGTTGCCAATAAGTTGACTTGCAATGCAATTGGTCTCAATACGCATAACCACTCAAACTTGCTTTAAATTTTTCTAGTCAAGAAGACTTTGAAAGAACTGTTACTAAAGATCTTTGTGCGATATCATCATACCATTTATGGTTAATATTTACTTCTAATTGTAACTGTCATAAATACATCGTCAATTCCAAACAGGTTTAGGTCAAAGGTCATAAGGCTCACCTGAACCCTCTTGTCCAACTTTGAATCCGGTTTCGGCTTTTCTGGCTTCTCACCAGCGTCAGTATTATCTTTGGCTTCGTCCTGGGAAGAAGATGTACATTAATCCAATCTTCAAATGTGCATGAAGTACATTTTGTTGTCCTTATTATTTTATTTCTTTTATAAAAGTATATCAAAAAGGCAATGGTCAATCTTTGTTTGTAAGTTTAAATTGGTGATATGAAGTTTCATGTAGTTCAATTGTAACTACCACAATAAAGCAAGCACCACAAGTTTATGAAGATAGAGTTACGTAAAGTAAGAGAGTGAACAGAGTAATCAATAACTGAATTTAGAAATCAGGACTGTACAAAACATGAAGAAATAAACATATCTTCTAACTATGACTTCAATAGTATGACTTTGTAGATTTCAACAAAAATGGTGTTTACTGGCCCTGCATCTTTGGAAAAAATTACCTGAATCCATCAAGCTCTTTCCTTCTTTGTGTCCTTCAAATCTACTCTGAAGACTCATCTGTTTCTAGAACTCAAACGAATTCTAATTGACTTTTACCTTTTGTTATCTATTCTTTGTCTGTTACTTGCTTTACCCATTCTCTGTTGTTTCACTGTGCAATGAGCATCTTTTTGAAGGATACGGGCGCATTACAGATGTTCATTATTATTATTGTTATCATAACAGATGTTCATTATTATTATTGTTATCATTAATAAATCCTTATATGGATCATGTCTCATGTGTAGTATCTGGTCTTTCCAGATACACTGTCTACATCTCCTACTCTATATTTGACCAGGATCATAAAACATTGTCTATTCACTTTTATTGCTAATATTACCCCAATTTTCAAGAAGGGTGATAAGTCTAAGCCCTGTAATTATAGGCCCGTTAGTCTCACTAGTGTAGTTTGTAAGGTCATGGAGTCTATTGTTAAAAGGTCTATGGTCTGTCACTTCAGCAGTCAGTCTTTGATCAGAGAGTCTCAACATGGCTTTTGTCAAAAAAGGTCTTGTCTCACTAATATCCTTGAGTTTATGGAAGATGTAACAAGTTCACTAAATAGGCAGAAGTCTGTAGATGTTGTGTTCCTGGATTTCCAGAAGGCCTTTGATAAAGTTCCCCACCAGCGTCTTTTACTTAGGCTGAAGAGTATGGGTGTCAATGGGAATTTACTGTCTTGGATCGGGAATTGGCTTGGTAATAGGGAACAGAGGGTGGTAATTAAAGGTTGTGCTTCTTCTTGGCAGAACGTTACTAGTGGGGTTCCACAAGGGTCTGTATTAGGTCCCTTGTTGTTTGTTACCTATATAAATGACATCGACGGAGATATTTTGTGTAAAGCTAAGAAGTTTGCTGATGACACCAAATTGTATTCTGAGGTCTCATCCAAAAGCGATTCTGAGAAATTTCAAGCCGATTTGGATAAGATTTTTTCCTGGTCTCAGGGGTGGCAAATGCTTTTTAATATTGATAAATGTAAGGTAATGCACATTGGTAGTAGGAACCAAAAGTTTACATACAATCTTAATGGTGTGGAATTACAGGAGGTCTCTGTGGAAAGAGACCTAGGTATCTACATTGACTCATCTCTGCAACCTTCTAAACATTGTCTTGAAGCTGCTAAAAGAGGTAATAGGGTTTTAGGTATGATCAAGAGGAACTTCAGTTTTCTGAAAGAGGACATCGTAGTTAGGCTTTATAAGCAGTTGGTTAGGCCTCATCTGGAGTATGCTGTGCAGGCTTGGAACCCTTACTTTGCTAAGGATAAGGAAGTACTTGAAAAGGTCCAGAGGAGGGCTACTAGGATGATTAGTTCCTTAAAGAGGGTTCCTTATTATAGGCGGTTACAACTGTTGAATCTCACCACACTGGAGCTTAGGAGGTTACGTGGGGACTTGATCCAGGTTTTCAAGATTGTGTATGGTTTCGACAATTTATCCTTTACCGACTTTTTCTTGTTTGCTAACAGTAGTTGTACTAGAGGTCATTGTCTTAAACTCCAAAAGTCGCATAGTAGGATTAATATTCGGCATAACTTTTTTTCTAATAGGGTTGTGAATGAGTGGAATGGTTTGCCTGAGAAAGTTGTACTTGCAAGTAGTGTCAATGGGTTTAAGAATGCTTTGGACAAGCACTTTAAGCATTGTAATCGGGTCTGAGTGTTTGTGTCTTCAGTTTTTTTCTCTCTCTATAGGGTCCTTGATGGGGACTTAAGTGTCCCTCCTGATCCTTTTTTCTACTAAACTAAACTAACTTTTGAACAGACTTGTGATATTTCACTTGACGTAATACTGTCGTGATCACATGACTACAGGGCACTGGAGTTGTTGACGAAACACTGTCATGATCCCATGACCACAAGGGACTGGAGTTGAAGGTTGATTAGGTTGTTTGGTCTCTCTCTTGTGTAATTTTTTTGTCTAAAGTTACTGGTAAAATATTACAGTCTGGTTCACTTTTGTTGTAACATCTAACAAGTTTTGATATGTGATGTATAATAACTTAGAAATAGTAACAAATTTTGTGAAGAAGAGAACCAAGACTTTTAGCTATGACTCTTTAAGCTAAGTAAACACAAAAATGCAATTAAACTCAACAAACTTCACACAACTTGCCTGTCATGGAATAAATATTCACAGCCCCTTGTGGCAAAACGGAGACAAACAATGATACATCATGACAGAAATATGCTCCATATCAAAATCATCCTGACTACTTCCTTTGTTTAAGTTAGAGACTGAGAGAGGTCAGAGGGCTTACCTTTGCACTATAGTCCATCTTTAACAGGTCGTACTTTCCCTGGACTTTACTAAATTTGCTTTTTTCGCTCCATTCGTTTCTCGTTTTATCCCAGAATTTATTGATGAAAGTTTCCTTGGCTTTTGCCAGATCGGTGCCGCAGCTGATCAGGTTGTTCTGTCCTTTCATACCGACTGTAAAATAAAGTTAAAAAAGTTAAATTTTGAAGGATAAATCAGGTGTGCGAAACGGAGGAAAAGGCGACAAAAGGGGTAGGGAAGGAGGTAAGGAAGGTTGCTTACAACACAATAAGGTCACCTGTAATAAAAACATGAAATATTGCCAGAATGGGGTTAAGGTGACCAGAATAATTAAGGAAAAAAAAAAAATTTTTGGTCCTGTGTAAAGAGGGAACCTGACCTTAGCATCCTGGTGAAATTTGAATTCAATTCCTGTATACAATTTTCAAGACGAGTTCATTTGAAATTTTAACAAATTTGTACCAAAAATTCAACAGAAAATAAGCAGGTGCAATGTCACAGATGCATATAAACGTAATAAGGTTTTATTTCTCTTTATATTTTACTTCAGTCTTTTGAACTTGGATTTTTGGTACAGTTCCAACTGTTACTACAGGTGTTGAGAGCTTATACAATAACAATGAATATGAGTGTACTGTATGGGCTGACTTTAATAGCCAGCCAGGCAATCGGGCAGTGCCAAAGGGCCAGAGAAGAAAGGGGACCCACCAGCGGCTAAATCAAATCCCATGTTTTGTACACTTGCGTAAAAGTTTCATTCCAACACTGAGGTCCTTATCCATGTTAGATGGGTTTTTAGTACACGGTTATAGCAGAAGAAAGAGAAAGCATATTTCGACATTTTACCCAAGGAGAGGAACCAAGGACCCCCGGACTGTTAGTCCACCCCTGCTGTATTCATTTCTTGCGTATTTACATTCGGGCCATTGCGTGTCAAATCATGGATGGCTGTTGCTGCACTCTCTTCAAAAATCCCCAAATGTATTGTATGTTTGGAACAACATGAAATAAGCATATTCTGAAAATTTCAGTTGCCTTGCTTCAAAATTGGCCGATTTATCACACTTTGAAATTCTGCAATTTGTCGCCACCGTAGCATTTTGGCGTTTTCTTGATTTTTGAGGTCTCATTTCTCAGCTATTAAACATCCTACTACCTTTTTACTACAGATGACTATAGAGTGGATCCCATAGAAAAGGAATATAAAAAAGTAGGCGATTAAAACATTGTCTTATGGAGTTAGGTCAACTTTAAAGTGTCAAAATATTCGATTTTGGTACTTTTCACTGTTAAAAAAATGTGCTATTTTAAGTGATAAATCGCTCCTAAACCATTGCTTCAGGGTACTTGATTCTTTCAGAGGTTATTATGTCTAGTACAGACAATACAAAATAATGATTAAAATGCTATAATGTATAATCCTATAATATATTTGATATTTACAAAGTGTTTCCCTTGGACTACAGATACAGAAAACTGACTAACCTCGACCCCATCGGAACCAAACATGGAATTCTTTCTTGACATCTCCCTCTAAGAGTTGCAGAAGGTAGTACTTGTTGTTATTATTGGCTAAGTTTGTCTGAAAAAGAAGAATTCACATGATCAAGAAAAAATTGTGACCAACCAGTAAATTATTGCAAATCATATGACAAGGATGGTCTACAAAAAAATACTGATTTGCATATAAGCATCATTACTTAGATTAGAGAGTTAATCATTTCCATTTGCTGGTCTTTTCTTTTAAATATAAGGCAGTCAGAAATATATCATGCATTAAAGGCATTGAAGACTCGCCCCAAACAGCGTGCTGCGCTCTGAAAAAGTTAACTTTCCATTGCTTGCAAGTGAACTTTTCTGCTTGTCGCTACAAAATGCAGACAGTAATGAAACATGATACATTGTTATCTTTAGCTGGGCCTGAGATGTCCATCGCTGTATCGTTTGTACAGTGTGCTGTGGGTATTGACCGCAGCTGTATGTACTGACTGTACACTAGTGTCTAATTACCGACGGTAGCAAGCTTTGTGTGTATTTTCTGGGATCGATGGTGGTGTCTAACACTACTGTTACACCTCATTTGAAACTAGGTCAGATTACCAGCATGAGACGTTTCTTTGTGCGCAAATCTTCACACCCTTTAATCATTTCCATTTGCTGGTCTTTCTTTTAAATGGCAGTTAGAAATATATTATACATTAATTCTAACTTTGTTATAATAATTTACCTGGTTCAACATTGCATCATACACATCTTGCCCTTCTTGGAAAACATGCGATTTTCCCTGCATCTGTAGACATTCTGGGTCTACAGGTGCTGCGTGACCGGTCAATCGGACAGTCTTGATCTCTGGAATACACCGCAAAAGAAAAATTAAAAAAGAAAATGCAGACATATTAGAACATGACAGCCAATATATGTTATATGGAATTCTATGAAGAACTCTGCTAACAAAGTATGTTAACTGGATACTACAGTGACATATCATGTAACAGTTACATAGGAGAGAACAACATTCTACACTAATAGTTGCAAACCCCCATCTCAACAACTTGTTCCTAACGCTAGATATTGTTGTTTGATCGTAACTAAACTATTTTTACCAGATAAATCCTCCCTTACTCCAGGAAGTTGATGGTCTGATAAGTCAACATGACAGATGTTCTTGAGAAGGTTAACTTTCCTACAATAATAATATTACGATTTGTCCCAGATGTGCAACATTTGAAATTTTTGCTTTTTGCTGTTCAATCTTCTCTGTGTTTAAAATTACATCAATAGGCTACTTGTTTGTAAGAAATATTAATTTTTTTGCTCAGTGACCTAATGGTATTGTACATGATAGAGAAAACAAATCATACTGAATAAATCAAAGATATTGCAAAGTAAAGTCAATTCTTAAGGAACAATGCAAATGAAAGAAAAGAAATTTGATACAAAAATGATGCAAATAACTGTAAAATGAGACCTGATTTTGCAGCTTTGCTAGGTTTTGTTTCCGCATCTCCACTTTCCTGGATGGCTCTCTTCTTCCCTCCTCTCGCAGATTTCGATAATTGTGACGGCTCGCCGGCAGCCGAGGATTGCGGCTCTTCGAGAGATGGAATGACCTCCTCCTCAGGAGGCGTAAAATCTGGAGGAGAGGAACAAAACAAGGAGAAACAAACAGGGTAAGATGATTAAAGCTAGTGTCTTAATAGTAACCAGTCATCTCCCAACCACACAAATATGAAGACAAGTTTCAGTATTTAAGTAAGTCTATTTAAAAGGATTTCCTATTGACAAGCAATGTGAAACTTGTACTCCAAGGAAAAATTACTCCCTCCACACTGCCAGTTGAAAACACTGTCTAAGAATCTTGCCCCTAACTCGAGATATAGTTGTACAGTTGTGGAATACAATATTTTTTTCCTTCAATGTATGTACAGTAACTTTAACATTGTTTGCCACAGGGATATATGCCTTTAAATGGTTTACATAACTCACATTTAAGTAACAAAGGGTTCTATCCACATAGATCCCTTATTTAGACTAGAGTGAGTTAATATGGTTTACATAACTCAGTTCAGTTCAGTCCCATGACTGTGAAGTTGTCGGGGAGACATGATGGTTGAAGCTGACATCGTCCTCCATGCAGATCTGTTAGCAGCAGTGGCGAGCAGGCCTGGCATGTCCAAGCCGGTCCAGTCCTTCACGTTGTCGGACCAGTTTCTCCTCTGACGTCCACGTCTGCGACCGCCCTCCACAGTGCCCACATAACTCACATTTCAGTAACAAAGGGTTCTATCCACATAGATCCCTTATTTACACTAGAGTGGGTCTAAATGGTTTACATAACTCACATTTAAGTAACAAAGGGTTCTATCCACATGGATCTCTTATTTAGACTAGAGTGGGTTTAAACGGTTTACATAACTCACATTTAAGTAACAAAGGGTTCTATCCACATAGATCCCTTAGACTAGAGTGGGTCTAAATGGTTTACATAACTCACATTAAAGTAACGAAGGGGTTCTATCTACATAGATCTCTTATTTAGACTAGAGTCAAGTAGAGTGGTATCCAATTATGTCTGAATTATACACTGCATGATCAGAATGGTGGTATTTATTTCTCTTTCTAAAATATTTTCTTACCAACTTTCAGTCTGTCTATCTTCCTGATTACTTTGGTGTCATCGTTGGTCTGTTCCATTTTGACGACATCGACCGTGTAGTCTCTCCCGGCTGCTTGAACAGAGACCTCTTTCTTGTCACCGATGTAGGCACTCTCAAGATTCTTGGTGGCATCGCAGAGGTACGGCTGCCACCTGCCTCTCTCGTCCTGCCACTGCCAGACGTAATCTATGGAAATGAAAAAAAAAACAGATTCATTATGGATTAAAATGGTCCTGTGTGACAGATAATCTCTTCAAACTTATTGAACACTTTAAGCACTTATTGTCCTCATTTTTAAATCTCACCTTTGCTGGGCTGTTGATAAGGGATGGGAGGGCTGGGTAAATTAAATGTGGGAATTAATCTGTCATCAAATATTTAGGACCAATGCCCCAACCCCCCTCATTTTCATAGTGTTAAACACTTCTTTTGCACAAGATGGGAGACAGATCATGGGGTTTGGACCCCTTTCCTGGGCCTAACCACCCCCCCCTCCACTTTCTCTTTAATACTCAAGTGAAAAATAATTCTTAATTTCATCAACTTACATTCAGCATTGACACAAAACCCTTTCTGTATTTATAAGGAAATACTCCCCTCTTCTCACCCCCCCCATCCCCACGGGGATCCTTCAAAGTGTACCAAGCCTGCCCATATATCTTAACTGCTTAAAGCCTAATCACTATGTCCATTACTGCTAGAGACAGAAGCTTCATCATTCATGAAGGTGACAAAACATTTCAAGAATTGTCGCATATTTGTCAAGAGTATATTAATACCACAGCAGGACACAGATCACCACCAACTGTTAGAGTCCAACCTGTGTGTTGCTCTTGTACAGTACATCTGCTATATGACACTGCTGCATGCAGAACTGGTAGCGTACTGTAATTGCATGAAGGTGCATATAGTTGCAGGGTATACCTCAACTAAACCGTACAGGCATTCAACCCTGCCCCAAGGGGCAATGTTGAATACAAATTTTCATTTTACTCCTAGGATTATTACAGTTGGCTACACCATCATTATAGTAGACTAACGAATAGAGTTTTGGCTTATACTTACAGCCTTGTTCATCGCTGACGAGACATCGAATTCGCCTCTCCCATTTTGTCATACAGTTAACCTGAACCATCTTATCCAGTTTGACGTCAAACTCTTTGTCACCTAAAGTAACCTTAGTCTTGGCTTTACCATTCTTCACGGCAATCCTTATAGCTGCATTTGGTATCCAAGAAAAGGGAGTCCACTTTCTTCTATCACCTTCCCATTCAAACCAAAGATCTGCTTCGCCTGACTCAACAGTTTCTTTGGAGCTAGTTTTGGCATCACCTGAATTTTCATAAAAGACAAAACAGATGCACTCGTACCACCAGAGTTGAAGGGCGGGTGGGGAGGGGGTTGGGAGGTGCCACACCTGGTGCATTGGTTCCTCCTAAAATGACATTTGTGACGGCCAAAAAAAATGTGAGGCTGAAAAGGATGTCCACTTTCTTCTATCATCTTCCAAATGAAACCAAAGATCTGGTTTGCCTCAATAAACATCTCTTATGAGCTATTTTGTATGTCACCTAAAGATTAAGAAGAACAAAATAGACTCCATGGCACTGCCAACTTGGTTGAACTATAGGGATAGTATGTGAAGAGCGGGGTGAAGCTCCCTCCCGCCCAGGTGGTGCCTGAATAGGCAGAAAAATGCACAGCCCTTTCACATACAGTCTGTGTGTTCCTTCAAATGCTCAAAGTTCTGAGGCTGTATGTATTTTCTTTCAACATTGAAAAGTGACTGACCTTTCAGTCTCAGATTTGCAAACTGCAAGGCTTTTAGGCATAACTTAGCCTAGTACTATACAGTACTACTAGTAGTAGGCCCTATACTGTATATACTAGTATAGCAGTACTAGGCTAGTTAGGCTACTGTCACGAACCTCTGTCCTTTGGAGAACCCTTTCCTCTTTTCTGTGACATGGTTCAGTTAGTTATAACGTCTAAAGCTGTGTATAAAAACACAATTCGGTTTCCAAAACCTTCCAGGAATGTAGCTGGAACAATGTGAGTTGAAAGCTGGGTAGCAGCTAATTTACTTAGCTTGGCTATAGGTTATACCAGGATCGTGCATGCAGTTAGTCTTGTAAGTTACTCTACAGAACCGCTGCAGACTGGAACGAGCCTGTACAGGAAAGTATTTCGCGCCAGCCATCTCAAGATTGTACCATTGCCAAGCTTCACAACTTATTTAATAAAAAAGATTTAAACTTGAATAAGCCACAAAACTTGAGAAATTGTCTCAGTTACAGATTTTAATATTTAAATATGTTATAAAGGCATAATTGGTATTTTAAAGTTAACAAATTTTAATTAAATAGTTTTTTTTTTGTTTCACTTTACCTACTTCGGCAAAGATAATTTCGCTAAACATGTCACAACTAGCGCCGAACTGCGAAGAAATTACACAGGCTCTGTCTAGTGGATAAGCAGTTTGCTAACAGTTTTATTTTATAATAAGAAATGACAACATCCGGCAAGTTATTCAATTCTAAATAAAAGCGAAGAGGCGATAAGAAAGTTGAATAGTTGTGAGGTATGAGACACTAATCAAATGTGGCTTATTATGTTTTCTTTTCTTTGTCGATCTTCTTTGCTTTATTTATTATTATGGAGGTGGGATTTGCAAATGAGGAATCTTGAAATAATTAACAAGCCGTAATTATGGTATTGGTTTCAGTGTCAACACGGTTGACATATTCTACTTTAAATATATGAAAACTGAAAAGAAAGAGAAAGTAGAAGGCGTTCAGATCCTAATACGATATGACGTCATACTTAAAAATCACAGCCACCGAACGCGAATTTCTTTTCCCAAACAGGTTTGCAATTACAGAGTTTTCATCCAATCAGGTTGCTCGAGACGTCATCATAAAAAATGACCATCGCTGGGAAGTTGGAGGACATACACTGAATCACAAGAATGATAAGGTCCATAGGTCATAAAATGTCAAAACATGAATGAATTCATTGACGTCACTGAAACATGGTGTTGAATGAACAGATTAGTTTTTGTTGTTGATTGACGTGTTATACGTACTCTTATAGTTAAGTCTATAGTTATGGGCAGGGGCGGATCCAGGGGGGGGGGCCGACCCGGCCCCGGCCCCCCCCCCTTTTTGGAAATC